>CAUYRT010041176.1:0-35190 GCA_963574885.1 Lepilemur ruficaudatus
CAAAGAGGGAAGTAAAACTCAGTGGAAAGAAAACGGGGGGAGGAGAAACCAATCTAATGGGTAATATGAACACTATTTGGGTGATGGGCATACCTAAAGCCAGGACTCAAACATTACAAAATGATTCATGTAACCTAAAACATTTGTACCCCCTTAATATTCTGAAATTTAAAGAAAAGTGAAAACTGAGATTGCAGTGGTCATGAAACATAGCTAAGGCCACAGAGTAGTAAACAGCAGAAAGCAGTAAATCGCAGAATTGAGGTTTGAATTCAAATCTTTCTGACTTCAAAGCACATTCTCTCATAATTCCTCTTGTGTTTAATTCAATCACTCAATGAATATTTTTAAATAAATTAAAATATTTTATTAAATTAAAAATCTCCTCCAATTGAAACACTTATGCATGATTATTATAGAAAATACAATATTCTCATTATTTATGGACTGGTTAAAAAGTAAATTGGAAACTCACTTTGGGGTTAAAAGCATTATAAAGGCCATCCTCTGTGCTTTTTTCACATTGATAAATACAGCAAACTTACACCCTTCAGTCCTGGGGAACTCTTGGGATGCTGGGTGGAGTTTTCTGTCAGGTTTGCCAGCATTTCTGGTACCTTCCCTCTAGTGTAGGGTCTATTTGCTTTTCCTTGTCTTTGCTTCCTGGCTCTGCTTTCTTTTTGCTGGATGTCAACAAAAGGACATTTATTGGGTTAGAGGTGTTGAAACTGAACTGCGGTAAAGTTGAACTGGAAACATTTTTGGAATCATGAAGAGTTGAGTAGCAAGTTCCTAAAGATAATATTGATGAGGAGCCTAGAGCAAGTGAAACCCATCTCTGGGAAGCAGAATGGGAGAGCAGAGAGGAAGGGCAGGAAATCCAGGACTGCAAACTAAGGTAGCTGTGAACTGGAAGCATCTCTCATTCTGAAGGTTAAAAAGATAAAAATAAGTTTCATTAAAATGTTATCATTGAATATGATCAAGCAAAATAATGACCTCTCTTTCTCTTTCAGAAAAAAATAACGTTTCAAATATTTCACTCATTGTATGTTATTGGAATTTAGAAGGTCTTGTCTCTAAATCTCCCAGCTATCAGTAGTTTGGAATGGCTTAAAAAAGAAAACAATTTTGTTTTAGGTTATTAGCTTTATGCATTTACTCTCCTTTTTAGCTAAAATGAGCAGTGGAAGTAAAATTCTGAAAACATGCACTTATGTTCCTCACAGCAAGTTAATTTTCAAGTTCATCAGATGTGTATTTATATGGTGATTGTATCTGTCACATAAACATTTTGTCAATCAATGCCTTCCTTCTGTTCTGAAATGCTACGAGTACCATCTAAACCGTGATGAATGCTTTGCTTGTTCTAAGTAAACATTAATTATGGCAATGATAACAAACTACACGTATTCTATTATAACATTTCATTAACCAAAGCTATCATTGAAGCTGTAAAGTAAAAACATAAAATCCTAGGTCAGAATTAAATTATCAAATGCTTTTGCTTATTCTTTTTAAATCCACTTAGCTGTTGAATGAAAATGTTTCTAAAACTATAAAGACATAAACCAGTCCATGAACTTGAATCCTAAAACTAAACACAATGTGTGATATAGCAATAGAGTCTAATGGATAAATCAATTTATACTATCTTTTCTCTGCGCTGGCATTTTGTTTGGTTATACTGAGAATGAAAGAGACGTGATTATTTATCTTTCTAAAAAATAATGGCATAGAATTTGATAGTCATCACAGTAATATTTCCCTGATCAAAAATCAAAAATCACCCATGAACAGTGAAACTAGTGAGCAAAAGTTTAAGGAAAATTAGGATACTTATATAGTCTTAAATATCTCCACATAAGGTACTTATTAATTACAAAGGTAAAAATAGTACCTTCAAAGGGAGAAACCTGGCAGGCGCCACCTTAACTAAGTAATCAAAGTTGACATCACCAGTAATGGGCCAAATTGACAGTATGTGCCTCCTGATGATGTACTGAGGACACAAGTCATTTCTTCCATATTATTGCCAAAAATATATAACCTGGATCTGACTACGAAGGAACATCAGACAGACTCAACTTGAAGGATATTCTACAAAGCAACTAGCCTGTATTTTTCATAAGCGTTCAAGTTAGGAAAGTAAAAGCAAGACTGAGGACCTGTTCCATATTTACGAGATACAACCATTAAATGCAATGCATGGTGCTATATTGGATCATGCACAGAAAAAGTGATTGATTTGCATATTCCTGATTCTGACCATCGTATTTATCTATATAAGAGATTATCCTTGTTTCTAGAAAACATACAGTGAGGCATTTAGAGATAACAGAGCATCATGCCTGCAACTTATGCTCAGTATCTTCAGGAAAGAAAAATATTTACGGAGAGAGAGAAAAAAAGATACAGAATAAAGCAAATGTGTGAAATGTCAATATGTAAGAAGTTTGGAAAGGTTTTTTGAGAATCATTTGCATCATTTTGGCAACTTTTTTTTACAAGTCAGATATTATCACAAAAATGTTTAAAAAGAGAATAATGGCACAAATATTAGATAGGAAGTTGAAATGATATCAAAGGGAAGATAACTGAGTCTTAGATATTATCCATCTGAATTTATATTGTATATCATACCAGTATATAACATATTCTTGAAGTATGATATTTTACAAAAGCAACTCTATCTAGATCTACATTGTTCCTTCTGAATTACAGTCTAGAACATTTATATATCTCCCAAAGGATATTATCATAAAGACAGTAGTCCTTTATTTTGTTAATGTGACTGATTATAAATTTATCAGAATAAGTGTCTTGAAAATGTTAAATGTCCAAGCCTGATATTTTAAAATGAGCTTTTTCATGAATGAGAAAAATGTTATTCTTTTTCTGTTGTTATTAAATTTAGGGGAAAAAAATCACCAAATCAGCAAGCACACAAAAAAGAATACCAAATTTTACATCACCAAATTTAATCTGGAACAGTTACTATGCTGGGTATAAGCAAAATTACAAGAAAAGAATCTTTTAGACAGTAAATTAAAACCTACTCAGAAACAACAGTGTAGTATTTCAACCACCACCACTAATGATCATGACAGCTAACATATGCATTAAACCTTTGATTTCTAAGCATTTTATTTATATACATATACATTTATATGGGTATATATATGTGTGTGTGTGTATATATATATCTCACAGGCGATTTTTGAAATATGTTCCAGGATCTCATATGAATTATGCATTTTATTATTTTTAGAATTAGATATATAATTATTCATTCTTGCCATTTGTCTTTGTATTGTTTAACATTAGACTCAGCACCTATTGTTAGAAACCCAAGATTAAAGTGGTTTAAAATAAAATGGAGGGTGACATCTGCGAAATGGTGAAGTAAGAATTTGCAAAAATTATCTCCTCCCTAAAAGCAACTAGAATATTGGCAAAAACTGTCAGAATCAACTTTTTAGAGCTCTGGAAATTAAGCAAATGCTTACAACAAGTCAGGAAGTGTTTATTCAAGAGGATAGCTAAATCTCAGTAAGGGAAGACAGATTTGTGTTGTCTTAACTGCCCCAATTCACACTCTCCCCTCCCAGCTCTCTGGTAGATTTGAAAATTAATAACCCACAATCATCCCCAATCAAAACCTGTAGGCTGGCATCCACTGGAGGAAGCGGAATGGGTTAGAGCTCCTTCAAAGCACCATTCCCATATTATTGCCACTGTTCGATTTGTCCCATGGCTCTTTGGAAGCCACGCTCACAAAGCTTTCTTTATTTGTCTTGGCTCAAAGTTTGGCCAGTGAAAACAGTCTTTCTCAAGAAGAATTTTTTTTGAATGTACATAGCCAAACATTTAATATCATAGCTGTTTATGATGTATAAAACATAGGCTAACCAAAAGGCTGAAGGAAAAAAGGTAGAAATAAGACGTCTATAAGAGGGTTGAAAAGCTTCAACGTATTCTGGAAATTTTGGAAGACAACCTTCATGCATAGGGCTGTGCACATGCCCAAAGCTGTATATATGTTCTGGAAAGATCTTAGAAGGCCCTCCTGCCTTTGGTTAGGGAAAGGCAAAGTTGTAAACTGCATGAGTGAGTACTAAAAGCCTGCCTCAACAGTCACAAAGAAGCTGTCAGCAAAAACTGGGAAGTTTTTGGTTTCAGCCAACTAAGTAAATCTCTGCCCATTCATTAGATGACCACCAAGCTAAATGAACAGAAGCTTCAATGGCCACACACACAAAAAGAATATGGATTTTGTAAAATCAGATCAGAAAAATCACTAAACAAAAACACAGCAACAGACAGCAATAACAATAAATACCGGGAAGGGAGAAGTATCTGATTTCCACAGTTGCCAGTTGTCTCATTAAGTTATTTAAAATGTCTAGCTCCAAGCAACAATGACAAAAACAAAACAAAACAAAACTCAAGATGTTACAAACGTAATTGTAATTCCCAGGGCAACCACTAAGAAAATATCTGAAAAAAAAATACAGTAAATGTACAGTAAAAGAAAAGGATATGATATAGACCACCACCCCTAGCTTCAGTAGGAGGGTGACGCCTCCATGTTGTTCAGTGGATTGGAGGAGTAGGGTTCTAGGTCATATTTTGAAAGATATCTGTATATTATAGCCATTGCTCTATGTTGGTACTTTATTCCTCACTATTGTATTGACAATACTAAGTACTTTTTGAAATATCTGATCTTTCTAGATGTTCTGAAATGCCTGTCATGTTAAAAGTAAAGATCATAAAAAATAGATATTTTTTGGTTAAAATCTATAGGAAATACTGTATTTTTTTTTTTCTTTCCAAAACAGAGTGGTCAAATCATCTTATGAAGAAGTACCGCTTTGTGTTTGGGTTGTTTGGGAAAGAAGGGAGGGGAAGGAGGTGCAAGGTGCTTTCCAGTATGTTTATAGTGAGACAACATTAACCATTGTTAATGTTCTGTGCATTGTGTTATACTTGCTGTATACAGAGCATATATGATGGACAAATGAATAGTAAATTTATAACAACTAGTTTTCCTAGGTGTTATTCAGGTTGCCATGGTGTGACAAAAGTAGAGTTAGCAAACTTTTGTTAAAATAAGAAAGACTTTCTTCTAAAAATAGCATGTGGAAGTGAAATTGTTAAAATCACCCTAAGCCTTATAGTTACTTATACTTTGTCTACTGAGTTAATAGAGAAACAGGAGAGCCCTGGGCCAGAAGTTTCCCAGTTAGAAGACACTTTTAGATTATAGCATTGTTACATGTGTGGGACTTATTTACTGTGTGTAGAGGACAAACATTAGTATGTAAAACATCTAGATGTTTAGAAGTGTACAACATACAAAATGTAGAAAATGTAAAATTACACTCTAAATTTTCTTGTGTGTCTTCATAGAAATGATTGCATTTTGGGAATGAAATTATGAAACTTGATCCCTTAAAAGCAGTATTGTGACTGTTCCCTGGGTCTTGGTGGTGGGCGGGGAAGAAGTGAAGAAGGCTGGTTCTATCTTTAAGTCCAGATGGCCTAACCATTAATTTATATGTGCATTTTAGTTAATATTTTGTTTATGTAAAAGACAAACAAGTCTTAAGTGCCAAAAGTATGTTAAAGGTACAAGTAGTAATGTAAACTCTTTATAATGGGAATTTTGCTAGTTTATGGAAAAGATTATGTTGTGGAAGAGATGTTTGCTAATTAACCCCTGAAGCTAGATGCATTTCTGTATTTAGTCACTGGGATGGCGGAGCAGGAAGAAGACAACAAGCAAAGAGAAGAGCTCTTTAATAGTATCTCTGTATGTAAAAGACAGTTTTAGGTTATAACCATAATTCTATATGCACATTTGTTGTAAAACGCCTATGTTTACTGTGGACAAAGTTCATTATTTTTTCTTCAATATCCATGCCTTTTAGATGTTTTGAATGGTAATGTAAGATAAAAAGTAGACATAGTAGATTAACCAATTTGTAAATAACTTTTGATATATTTAAAAGAAAATGCGCATCTTAGACATGGAGTTTTTAAACCACCCCTGAGTAGTACACAATAGACTTGTTCATTGAGGCAGGAGGAAATACAAAGAAGGGGTGTATGTAGATTGTTCATATTTGTATTTTGATAATAACTACAGTGGATGTGTGCATCTGTTTTGGTTTAGCAATATGAATATATTGTTCAATAATTCAATGGAGACATACCTTCCTGCTAATATTTAATAGTATTAATATATATTTGATAATGGAGTCTCTTAGAAGCATTATACTTATGATACTCTTACTTTATGTCTCATTTTAAATTGAGCATTAAGGATATGCAGCATTTTAATTGTAACTCTACCATCATTTTTGTCTAGCAGCTTCTTGCCATTTTTGTATTTTATGCAATATTTATCTCAATGAAGTACATGATTACATTTTTTCCTGGTTTAGTTGGTATAGGATATTTTTCACTATCAAAATACTCATGAGTTTGAGACTTTGAACTGGTAAAATCATCATGATATGTGAAAAATCATGAACACACAGTATGAAATCTACCACATAAAAGTCTATGCTTAGTTGTGTTTGTAAACATACGAGGGATGAGAAGATGTATCTTTTGTTTTTTCTTTAATGCACATACTAACTTTTAAAAGTTTGAAAATTCTAACAAGAAATAAAATGAAAACAAACAAAATAAGACGAAAGCGTATTTTTGTTTCACATAATGAAAGCCTAGAGCAGCAGTCCATTGCTGGTATGAGGTGGCCAAATAGTCAAGGATAGACTTTTCCTCTATCGTGTATCTATGCCTATTTTAAACTGTCACTGTTTAGTCCAAAATTGCTGCTTGAACTCCAGTCATTCTGTCTTGATCATAGGCAGCTGGAAAGAAAGAATGTTGAGAAAGTATAAGCAACTACCATTAAGTATAATTCTGAAACACACAGAAAAAAATTCTACTTACAGTGTCTAGAATTCAGTCATGTGGCCATAGCTATTTCCAAAAGGCTGGAAAATGTATGGCTGTCTCTGCGTATCCACATATTCAATTGAATATTTGAAATATTTATGTGTATGTGTGTGTATATGAAGGACACAATAAATTATATATGTAATACATATTATATATAACTTGATGTGAAATAAATATTAATGGAACTCATGATGTTTTTGCAATATTAATATTATGTTAATTCTTGATCTTTTAGAAATACTTTTAAGTAATTATATGAATTTAATGCTGAGAAAATATTTTGAGGTTTAAGAATTCACAACTGCAATAAAATAGAGACCCAGACAAACTATCCTGTAAAAGGTAAATATGCACACTTTCCTCCTGTCCCATAGAAATGTTCTTCAGTCAGTAATATTGTGTTTAACGATTTATTTAACTGATCTCTAAATTTAACCTCATTTAAGGAGAGCCCCATCCTTTCCCTATGTTGGGATAGAAAGAAGAACTGAAATCTATAAAACAACTCACATAAAATATGATACCTCATTAAGAAATTCTGCAAAGTAGTTAATTAACTTCTTTGTGGAAATCTCCATCCATCAGTAAGAACTTTTAGAGGCCCTGTTGATAGAGAAACAATGCTTTTTCCTTAATCCCCAATAGATAACAGGCATAACTTTAGAGTCAAGACATAAAGAAATAGGACATTTCTTAAAGATATACCATAAGAGAAGTATGCATACTCATTAAGACCTCAAGAATTAAAACCTTCTGTAATAAAACATAGATAATTTTAACTAAAATTGTATGACATTTCCGTATTTGACTATCTTTGACCTATTGAAATGCATATTTCATGCTAAAACTGAAGACTTGGGTAGGAAAGCTAAGAGAAAGATGAAATGTAACTTTCTACTATATCAACAGGTAATTGGTTGCCTAATAAATGCCAGAATCTTCTTAAAAGATGCTTAAACTGTTGGGTTATTAGGAATACTACAAGCATTTTAAAAATGAACAAAGCTAGACCCTGGGAAAGTGTACACTGCCTCTTTTCACTTAGCATTTTTATTCTGGAAGAAAGAAAGAGAAAGAGCAGTAACAGCCACCTGATGATGTGGGTGAGATAAAGTTACTCGAAATAAAGTCAGGCATAAGTAGGTAACCCATGTGTAAGACACTGTGGCAGATTGTAAGGAGGCAAAGAAAATCAACGTAACTATCTCTAAAAAGAGTGCACAATTATATCTCATTGCTTTATCGTTTATGCAAATCACCAAATTTATTGTGTTTCCTATATAAATGTGTTTTTAGGAAGAAAGAATCACACATATATTATTGATTAATTGAATGAAGTATCTGAAAAGCCCTTAGAAAGTATATGTGATTTTTTGTTATTCATAGGCAACACAGGCTCACATATCAAGGTTTCTTAATAGAAATAAAATAGAAGATAATACTAGAATATCAATTAGGTATTCTAAAATTTGACATTAAGTCTAATCTCTAAAGGTGAAGCTAATAAAAATCAACCTATAATGTGGAAATTCAGGTTGGAAGACAATGAGAAAAAAATCTCCTCTATGGGCCCTGAGAATTCCTGATTTGTCTTTCTCTAGGAAAGCAAATGTTCGTATTCGACCATATCTGTTGTTTATTACACTTAAAAAAGATGAGCCAAGGCCTTGGTGACCATTCCACAAAAGAAGCTGTATATCTGAAAGAAGGCACAAGAAAAGATCATATCTGTAGACTTTTGACAGTATCTATTTATTTAGAAATAATGTTTGATCTATTTTCAGTAAAAGAACATGATGAAAACTGCGTGCACACACACACATACACCCTGTACACACACATACACTCATGCATTCATTAGAGACTCAGAAGAGACAAAGGAAGTATGTGGCCAAGAACAGCAGCTTTGACGCTTGCTAGAAGGTACAGTGAAAATCCTCTGTTGCTCACTCCAATCTTTACCATGAGCAAAGACAGCTTTGTATTTTAGGGATGCTATTTGTCCTAAAATGAGATCCAGTCTTTTCTGACACTACATTTGGTGTGGAATGATGTATTTCAAACTGTTAGTCCCAGCTTAGTTCCACCTCTCTTTTAGTGCCTTGACATCTCTAAGTGATTCTAAATTTAATAGGAATAACAACAAAATTAAATTATATTCTGGACTTAAAAGGAAGATAACTCCTATGAACTTATTCTTATGCAGTATGTGAATTAACTTCAAGATATCTGTCGACATTTGTAATGGACATGCAAAATTTGTGTGCATGTACTATGTTTGCTATTCCAGAGAAAAATCCAATAAAAGGAAAATTTCAAGCTAAAATGAAGGATATACTTAAATGGTAAGTGACAAGAAGTTTATTTTAAAAAATGAAAACCAATGGTATTTACAATATATTTAAATAAAATACTTATAATATTGTATTGACTGAATCAGACTATTCTTTGTCTCAGAAAAATTGTGATCATTGTCTTAAAAATTGAATCAAACAGTATATAATTGGTAAGTAGATTTTTGGCAAGTCTAGGAGAAAGAGAACCCTAACTCAAGTACTTGAGAATCTACTTATAAATGGTTGCATAAGGTTCTTTGCATAATGATACTAGCATGTAGTTCATCCACTTAATTCTTGCTCTTTTATCCATGCTCATCAAGCGATCTTCTCATAATTTGACTTTCTGTGTAGATAGCCCTAAAAGGACAGAATATATTAATCAGTGGACATGAGCATGTCATTCTCTTGGTAGAGATTTTCTTAATGCAAAGGATCAAATGGTCATTTGGGCTCATGCCCATATTCCTGAAGATTTGGTTATTGTCAATCAGCTGCCATGAGCAATGAGATCAATTTGTAAACCAAAGAGCACTTTTGATCAAATCAGGGTAATGTCACTTGTAAAGCCTGGCCAGAGCAGACAGATGTGCTCTGAAGTTAAGTTCTGTGTCTGTGCCACTCTAGTCGGAATAAAAGGTATTCAAAGATACAGTAAAGCCAATGCACAATCTGACAAACAAGTAGAATCCTTTAGGTCTAATGATTATTTTTAAAACCAACCTAACATTCTTCTTTGTGCTCCGTTTGATCAGAGTAGAATTATTTAAGGAAGTCATTAAAATAATAATAAAAGAAGAAAAATATTTTGTCATGCCCAATTAACATAGACAAACTTTGAAAGACAGAAAAAGTTTTATTAAAGATTCTGTTAAGAGCCCATGGCTCTGCGTTGAAATTATTACTTTGTCAATTTCATTGTAATTTTAAAAATTGAACATGCAGATTTTTTCTTCAACAAAAATTTTCCTAATATCCAGTGTTCTTTAAAAAAATTTTGAATATGACATTACTTTAAAAGGTTATATGATTGATGCTATTTTTCCTACCTAAGCTTCTATCTCTTATATCCTTATTTACTGAGAGAGTGTTTAAGGAATTCATACTTGAAATTGGAAAAAATCCAGTGAATAAAATGGAAAAAAATCACCTCAATTCTTTTCACACTATACAACACATTGTTAAAGATAATTATTGCAGACTCATTTGGGAAATAGCAGAGTTTGGGTGCAGCATCTTAATGAGAAAAAAAAAAAAGAAGGTATCACTCAAAATGTAAATTTCTGCCAACAAAGGCTTTGAAAATATTTTTCTATATTTGTAAAATCACAGATGCAGACCCACAGAAGCTATGGCTACATGAGAAAGAATCCAAATATATAACTTTAATCTAGTTTTGAAGAGCCAGAACTCCAAAATATTTTCAGTTACATTTCACATAATGACATCCCATCAGACAGAAGGGAGGTAGCACTGACATGTGATCTTCACATCACATCACACACTAGAGTGGAGAATTTGAAGGCCATTGAACACTGAATTTTCCCATTGTACTGCAATTACAAGAACACCTGTGCTACCTAGCTGTGCATGAGCCCCATGAAATGCAATGTTCCATAGCTGTCAAAACGTCTCATTTCTTGCCTTTGATGCAGAAGTCTAATTGTACTGGATATGGCTCTTGTGTTAGGCTATTTTTCAGTTATAAGCGTAAAACAGAAGGTCTAATAAATTTTAATTAACCCACTCAGTTGTAAATATTCACCTTTGTCCTATTCTTTAAATATTACTTTTGGTATATTTATAGAGAAATTGCAGGGGTTCTGTAATATAAAAATAATTCTTAAATCACAGGGAGTTTGAGCAGAAATATTGATCCATACTAAAATACATGAAATTCATGCATGTCACTCAGCTCTAACATTTGAGTTAGTTATGTAGTTTGAGCTCTGTGTTTACAAAAATATTGGTGGCTTAGAAATTAGGCTTCTTTTACTACCTGATATTCGTATTAATGCATCAGGGACCGAATTTTCTGAGTCTCAGATCAGGACAATGTAGCTAGCTATAGAGCTACATCTGACAAATTGATAAAACAACTTAAATGGGTATAGAAATAATTTTATTAAGTAGCTGACATTTTATTAATATATTTTGTATTTATTCAATTAGTTTAATCAAAAAGAAAAAAAAATATTACTTAGGATAGACATTGCCTCAGAAATTTCCTAGAAATAAGATGTGCATTTTCCATGTTTGATGCCTATCTTGAAAAATATTAAAAAATAATATTATTAAAATATGAGTTGGTTCATGTGGCAAAAATAAGTTTTGAAAAGAAAAATATTTCATTCTAGAGAGGTGAATTGCCAATGGAATTGATTGAGCTTCCTTCCTTAGATTTGTATAACACAAGCTCTGCCTCTGTGTATACTCTTGTGCTTAATGCTAAATTCTACTAGGCTTTGAGCTCCTCAAAGATATGAACTCTTTCTTAGTTGTATGTACACTCATTGCTCTTTTGAGTATCTGCTGTACAGTAGGTTCTCAAGTGTATGTTAATTCTTTGTGCATTAAAATAAACTCACATTTTATTTTTGAATATTTCCAATGACACTTTTCTTCTGGATATATTTTGATACTTCTTTTAACCATATTAAAAATATTCAAAACAAATGTTGAAAAGTATGGGTTGACTGGATGTGTATTCAGTAAATTTAAACAATATGAACTTAATTATCCATTGATTCCAAGAGCAGTAGATATAAAGTAAATACAAAATAACTAATAAGCTCATCAAAACAATTAAAAATATATGGCAGTCTCATTTGTGAATATAGATACCAAAGTCCTAAACTAAATTTAACAAGTTAAATTTATCAGCATCATAAAAGAGAAATATAGAATTGACAAGTGTACTTTATTCAAATAATGCAAAAGTGTTGTAATATAAAAAATTAACACAACTACTTATATTAACAGATTAAAAGATAAAATAGTTACATTATATTAATATTAACTGATGACAAAGTAAGTGTTGAATAAAATTTAGAAACCATTATTAATTCTTAAAGTTGAATATATATAAAGCCAATTATAGAAATAATTCCTATTAGAGTAGTTTATTGAGAAAAGAGTGTATAACCCTTTTTACTCAACTAAGTTTAGAACATTCACTTATTCATTTAGCATATATTTACTGGGTGTCTAATTACATTCCATTCATTGTTCTAGATCAGAGTTGGCAAAATATGGTGTAAGAAGGAAAATCTGCCCACCAATTGTTTTTATAAATACAGCTGGAACACTGCCGTGCTCATTTGTTTGTTCACACATTCTCTATGGCTGCTGCCATGACATGATGGCAAAGCTGAGTAGATGCTACAGACCCCATATGTCCTACAAAGCCCAAAATATTTATGTTCAGGCCCTTTACAGAAGAAGTTCAGATCCCTATTCTAGGTGATAGTGAATCAGGGAAAGAGAACATAAGACAATATAAGTGCTTATTTTAACCTCAGACAGTGATAAGCACTATGAAATATATATTGTTTATATTTATTAATTTATATAAGAATAAATGTATTTATAAAATATATAATATGCATAATTTGCATATAAATAATGCACATTATATAATATACATAATTTGTATATGAGTAATTTATATATAATTAATTAATAAATATAAATAAAATACAAATAAATTTATAATTTAAAATACATGAATTACACAAAAAAGCAATAGTAGTAATTATAGCTTCCTCTAACACAGCAAATCTACCGAAGCTATTTCCCCTGCAGATTACAACTTAAAACACTGGACAAACAACAAAAGCAACAACTTGAGGATTCTGAAGCATAAACTGTAACAGTCAGATTGAAGAAAGAAGGTCAAACTTGAACAACCAATACAGCAGTGGTGAGATTCCTTTGTACTTTTCCCTCTTTTATGTGCTGGCTTTGCAAGGAAGACCAGGACGGGCTAAATGGAGCCCAGCAGGCACGCATAGCAAAAACTCCAAGGAAACCCTGTTTTTCCGGGGACACCACTGGAGCAAAAGGAGCCCTATAAACTAGTGAGTATAGAGAGAATCTTCATTTGTGTTCTTTGTTTTTGTTTCTTAGTAGCAGGACTGTGCTGCCCCAGAGGCAGCAGAAGTTGCAGCACTGACTCTAAAACACCAGAAGTGAACCAGCGTCTCAGAATCAGGTAACCTGCAAAAACAGGGAAGAGAAAATCCCTGTTACTGTTTTTTCCCTCACTCTTTTTCTCATACTTTCCTCCTGAGCGTGAGCCTAAAATACATGAAAAAAAAAACTGTCATAAAATTTAAAAGATTTTAATGTATGAAGACCAATTTTTTCTGGCTTCTCTGGGATATGCTTTAGGGATTAAGATTACTCTCTAAGTGTAATACTTTGATATTTTGCATAATCAATGTATCGAGGAAAGGGTCATGATTCCATTACTTAGCCCCAACAGATCTTCTACTATATTGTGTCTATTGCTAAGTATAACTCCAAACATCTGAAGGAAATTTCTCATTTAAATAAACACTCGCAGTCTCTTGCACTTATGTAAGTGTCCATTCCATTACTCACTACCAGGGAGAGTTCATGCTCCATTAGAAATGAAAGGTTAATTGAAGAGGTCAGTTTTCTCCAGTTTATGTTTTTCTCTGTGATATTATAGAATGAAGCTGTGGTGCAGTTGTACTAAATGGAAACTTCTTATTCACTGAATATGGAGATTAAATCTGAGACTTTGGTCTTATTTCTAAATCCTTTAATCAACAAATTCAATGTTCCAAATGAATATATTGAGATTTAGCAATAATTCCTGAGCACACATGTCTCTTTTAGTCTTAACTTCCCAATACCACAGAATGTTAATATTTTTGGAAATAGGGCCTTTAAAGAAGTAGCTAAATTAAAATGAGGTCATGAAGTTAAACTCTAATCTAATCTGACTAGTGTCCTTATAAGAAAAGGAGTAGGACACAGAGGGATGGAAAGACCCAGAGCAAAATACCATGGCGAGGGAAGACACCAGGAGGATGGCCATCTGCAAGCCAAGGTGGGAGGTCTCAGGAGAAATCAAAGCTATTCCTTGCTCTAATACACTTTGATCTTGAATTTGCAGCCTCTAGAACTGTGAGAAAATAAATTTGTTATTTGAGCCACCCACCCAGTCTATGATATTTTGTTATATTATGGTAGCTCTAACAAACTAGATCTACTATTCTCAACTAATGCACTTAGACCACATGACAACATAGCACAATTCAGCCACTTGCTTTTATTATGTCTTTAAAAAATGATGTTTTTTTCTTGAAGTAACTACCTGTAAATTAACTGTGTTATGATGCTGATGCTGATGATTAGCCTTCAGGGCTTTCCTATTATTGTAAAAGAGTTGCACAAATATTCTCTGATTGGAATTTTTCAGTATGACCTGAAATAAAATAAAATCCATTGCATTGTAAGGTGATGCAGCAAGGCTTTATGTAAAATGTTCATGTAATTTAAATGGAATGCTGAAAGCATTTTAACTCCACAAGAAGAAAGAAGCCCAAACTATGTCTGTGGAAGACAAACTATACGTTGGTTCAACCCTATTCATCAAATTTATAATCCATGTATCCTCTGAAAGCAAATGTATTCGTCTTGCATCTTGTAATTTACAAATAGACAGTTGCTACAAATCAAAAATAAGGCTATTTCATTTCCTTATTATTTGTGTGTTCACTGGAGGAGCACTTTTAATTTCCTTCAAGAACTTTTCCTTTGCATTCACAACTTGTCTAATTGGCACAAGAAGCCTACCTTTTGGCCTAGCTCTACTTTTGACATGCCTTCCTCATTAAGCTCAATCATTCTAGCTTGTGATTTTAAATAAGAGACATGTGACTCTTCCTTCCATTCGAACACTGAGAAATCATTGTAGGGTTATTAATTGGCCTAATTTAATATTGTTGCATCTCAGGGAATAGGGAGGCTTGAGGAGAAGGAAAGAGACAGGGGAAAGGCTGGTTGGTGGAGCCAGAACATGTACAACATTTCTTGATTAAGTTTGTGGTCTGCTCTTGTATGTGCTTGTGGTGCCCCAAAACCATTGTAATAGTAATGCCAAAGATCACTATTCACAGATCACTATAGCAGATATAATAATGAAAAAGTTTAATAATTGCAAAATTTACCAAAATGTGACACAGAGATAGCAAGTGAGTACATGCTGTTGGAAAAATGACGCCAACAGACTTGCTTGACACAGACCTTCAATTTGTGGACATTGCAGTATCTACAAAGCCCAGTAAAGTACAATATGATAAGTTATGTCTTTATATGTGCAACTGGTTTAGTCAGTTGGTTTAGCCAGTATTGAATAATATCTGTAGTTAGGCTTATTTAAGGAGGGTTTACAGAGGTTTTATGGATCTCTTGTGGCAATCTTTTACTTTTAAGTTGTAATTGCATGCTAATTTTTGATATGAACAAAGGAATTTACCAAATTTCCCAAACTTGGTCACCTAATGCCCTCAGTATTAAGTGAATAAAATGCAGGGAAGCCTCTTCAAAATCTGGTGGAGGTTAGATTTTTACATTAGGAATCTGGCAACTGAAGTACCCAAAGGAGCTCCTATTCTATCATACCCTCATACAAGGTGACTTAACAACTGGGTTCCCCAAGGAGTGTGAAAGAACATAGTCGTTAAAGTTAATTGTGGACCTTAAAATAGAGAAAATGAATTATTATCTGCATATGCTTGAATTATGTTGCCTTCCAAACCTACTTGATTTCAAAAGAATATATGTCCTCCAAATTTCTAGAGGAAAAGATCATATCTGCTCTGTGTATAACCAGAGCATTTGATCTCATATAGGAAGGTCAGAATGAATCATGCATTAATTATTGGGAACAAGTGGCTCAAATTAAAGGAGCTTTTTATAGCTACTCTATCCATAGCATATAACAGAATTATCTTATAAAATCACCATAGTAGTGAGATCTTAATTTTATATTTCTCTATTATACCTTAGGTTTGTTATTATTATTGAAAATGATATATCCAGTTTTAACAAGCAAGAAAATATAGAAAATGCCAGAAAATCAAGAAGTAGAGGTTTACTTCAGAATAAAGTCAATGATACTTTATAAGAACTAAAATAATTGTCACTTAAAGCAAAATTCTCATCAGCAATCATTAGTTAAAGCATACAAAACTGTCCATATTAAGGATTAGTTAATAAGGCACAGTTATGTGATAACGGACATTTTTGAACGGTGTATAAGTTGCAGTAATGTGGTCTCAGATACCAGTAGCTTAGATATATACAATGAATAAACAAGCTTTTCCCTAGCTGCGCTTTAGGGAATATTGGGACCCTTATAACTGTTTTGAAAAAAAAGAGTTCTTGGACAAATTAGACTATTAAATGTTGTAAGCTAAATTGCTCTCATGATAATTCGTTATAAGCATTAGCAGTGTTAAGGGTCCGAAAATTTCTATTGTTTAAAAAAACCTGTTTTACAGTGTTTAAACTAGTATTTCCCAAACTCATTTTAAAAATATTTTAATCATTTTTAGGTTTGAATAAAAATTTTAATTTTTAGAGCTTTATGTATTATTAAAGGGCAAGTAAACTTTTAACGACTACTAGTGAGGAAATAAAATAGAAATTCCCCAGATACCCTCCACTGACCCCCTCCCAATCATATCCTGGCTTTTATAGCAGTCTCCTTTTCACTTGGCTTTAAAGCTGTACCATTGTATAGTCTAGTTTTGACTCTTATTTACACGTTTTTGAAGTTTCTTTCAATCTGTGTGTTCCCCTTCCATCTCTTATTTTTTAACTTGCAAACTTTCTAATTGTCTAAGAAACTGGATATGTTTTTCTATGGTTTCCCACAGCCTAGATTTTGCTGATTGCATCACTATATTGTAGTTTAATAAGTTTCTCTGCCACTTGCAGTTTTTGTTAATTGGTAATTGGACCTCTATGTTTAATGAGATTTAGGGTCAATGTGTTTGGCAAGACTACTTCATAGATAACGTGTTTGCTTCAATTAGGAAGAGTGTTATATTTGGTTGTCTTTCATTTTGGAATATTAGCCACCATGGATTCTCACTTCATTTATTAATTGTTGCAAAATGGGATTATCCCAATTCCAAAGTTTCTTCTTCACTAAACTTCTTCACATAACTAGACTATATCTTTAAAAATATTTTATTTTGTTTATGTCTTAGTCACTTAGTGACATAGTTAATATAGAAAAGACAGAATAAATGGTAGATTCTTTCCCTTGTTTATCAACTGTGAAAACAAAAAGTTGATTTTCTAGAATCCTTACTAAGTATCCAATTAGTTGTTATTAAAAGTATCATTCTGAACTCTTGAATTTAAATATAATTGATGTAGTTGGATTTATTGTATTTATTATTCTCATCAATGTCAAATTTTTTCCATTTTCATCTAAATTGAAGCAGATGATTCTCCGGTTTATTTCTTTTAGTGAGAAATTATTTTAAGTCTTCAATCTAGATGTTAGGAATGGCTAGTGCTTCGGGTATTTCCAATGGACTAAGGTAGGAAATAGGAATATGAATATAAATCCTCAGGAATTTATATTGCATGACCTTTTCCTTTATTGAATCATCTTTTACTTTTGTGAATTTCAAGATAATCTTTAAATTATTATTTTTAGTATTTATATTATTGTCCTTCTTTGCTGCTCTTCAGCAATACCTATTTTCCGTGGGCTGGATCTTCATTGACTAGTTTCTATGTTTGTCAGATTGCATAAACTTATTTTCACTCTTTTTTCTTCACTTCTTTTGGACTTTTTAAACATTATCTATTTCTCATAAGCATTATCTGTTTTGTTTGTTTTCCCTTGTCTTTCTTTCTTATCTCTTCTCTTTTTATCTTCAATTCTGAATTTTTAAAATTTCAATGTCATTTTAACTCTCTCACGTCTGAGTTTTATTTGTTTTTTGTTTTTGTTTTTTCCAGTTAATGCTAATTATTAGAGAACTGGTCAAATTTTAGTAACACAGTATTATTTTTGGCAGAGAATTGTTCCATCTTGGATGTCTATTTGTTGAAATAGAGTAGATAATGTTGTAGAGTAACATTTTTATCACTTCAATCATTTCTGTGCTTGGTTTGCTCCATCATTCTTTTTCTATTTTGTTTTTATTTCAGAATATTACAGGGGTACAAAAGTTTGGTTACATGAATTGCTTTTGTACACCCTGAGTCAAATTTATAGGAGTGTCTATCACCCAGATAATGTGTTTTAAAATTATGTTTTTTATGTATGTGTTAATTGTGTAATTCTTTTAGCCAGTTTAGAAATATTACAATTTTCACTCATTTTGGGGGCATTTCTTTGTAGCATACGTTTGTTGTCTGTAGGAATGTTACTCTGCTTCTTATTCTTTTCTTTGTTACAATTACTTCATATAAAATTCATCTGTACTCTTTTTTGCTACTCATTTTTATATAAAATGTTTTTACTCTACTTATAAAAGGGAATAATGGTTCAAAATTGTTTTAATAATGTCACATCCCAAGATATTCCCTTAGTTTGTCTTAAGGAAATATTTAAAAATATGACATCTTGCTTCCTGAATTTTCCTATAGCCCTTTTTATTTTCATCTTATTTTTTTTTATTTTCCTTGTTCTGCTCAATTTTAATTCCATTCTTAGCAATTTATCCTGTGTATGTTGCTCTGTCCTGAAACGGTGTTTGGGTGGTTACTTTTGAGAGTTCAGAGCACTCAGATTGTTCCATCCCTTACAGATCTCAAAACAGACCTTGTTTCTCACCTACTATTGTAATATGTAGATATCCTCCTTCCCTTCCAATTTCAGGTGCTCTTTTCAAATTTTCCTGCTGAGCTTTCAAGACAGTATCTGTTGGACATTTTGAGTTTCTCAAGTATGTGAGACATGCCATTGTTTATTCCTGTGTCTTCTGTATAATTGCTAATACTATTCCAATCATGTAGCTGTCAATGGTTTGTCCTCAACTACTCATATTTAAGGATTTGAGGGAAACACATGTCACCTCTTTTTATTGTACATGTTGTTCTAGGTTTTTGGTTTTGTTGCCTTAGTTGTACTGTCGGTTTTTGATTTGAGCAAGGAGAAGATTTCGGGAATGGTTCAAATTATTTCATCATGCATTTTCCCAGAATGCCTCTCCAAAGCTTTTATACTATAGAAATCCCACCTTCCATCCCTGCAGATTATTTATTTATTTACAGAAAGAACTTGATGAACACACCATAAATACCCTGAAGTAAACAATATATTTAAAAGAAATAGATTCAATAATATCAATTTATTTATTTAGTGCAGAATAATCCACGTGAACTGCTTTGTACATCAAAGTAACTAAATAATTGCTAAGTGATTTTTTTTCTATTTGCACTACATGGACACAAGTAACAGAGTGAAGAATGCTTTGCTGATAACCTAAGTTAGCTTGCATTAGTGACACAAGTACAAAATTAGATGAAATCATTAGAAGACATATTATATAAGGAGTGTTTTAATTTGTTCCTAAATACACTCAGCAAAAATGTGTTGAGTTTTTACTTTAGTAAGGCAATATCAAAAGGCCTCATGTTGATGTACTGGCTTATATAAGTATTTATAATCCTTACAATCAGGACAAAACATATTATATTGTATACTGAAGATCAAATATGTATCTGGTTGTATGCTAGGAAATTTTTGCCTTTTAAATTTAATAATTACACAGCTCAGTAGAGATATAGGGGTATTCACAATCTAACTTATGGAAATAGGGATTCAGGAAACCAATAAAACTTACTGGCTGGGAGAATACTGACATTTGAACCCAGGCCTTCTAGAAGCAATGTGCATCTCCATACCTAAATTAAGTCTCTTGTGTTACTTATAAGTTTATTTTCTTTCTCCTCATTTATTTTATAGCAGTAATTATAATTAATGTTTTAGATAAGGAACACTGCTTATGAACACTTTTAGCCAGCTATTCCTGTGATAACGCCATATAACAAGCCACCCAAATTTCTCAGTGGCTATCACCAATGGGCATTCACATGTTCTGGGGTAGCTTTTCTCCAGGGTACATGCCAACTTCTTTAACAGAAATATTTCTCTTGTTTGGAAGTTAGGCTGCAGAAATTGTGGCTACGTGGGCATGCTCTACTCACACAGAACAAGAGAGTAGTAAGCCATCCAGGAAAGCACTTGTAAACCTTACTGTCAGAAACAGCATGTGTATGTATACGCACCTTCTACTGGCCAAAAGAATTCACAAGGCTAAGCCCAAAGTCAATGGGGCAAGGAGAGAAAAAATAATTGGGAAAAAAATGTACAATAAACCACTTGTAATGGGACTATATTCAAATCCCAGTTGTACTATTCAGTAGTTAAGAGACCTTGGGCAAGATATTTAATATCTCTGAACCTCAGTTCCATCTTTTGTTAAAAAATAATAAGATAATGACTTTTTCCACTGTGTAAGTTTATTATGAGAATTTAACATTAAGACAATGTAAATGTATTAGCTTGGTTCTTAGGTAATGTTAAATATTCAATAAATATATGTAGGACTCATAAACTAAAAATACATGCATTCACACACACATAACACACCACATCCTGCATTGTCCATTCCATGCTGCTATGGAAATAGTTTTTACTTCTTAGATAAAACTGGAAGAAGTCCCATAAAACATTTTGGCTTTCTCGGTTTAAAAGGCCTTCTTTTTTATATAAAAAATAACCTCATATCCGAGCTTTATATATCTGGAATACACAGTGGGGAGGGAGTTGCAGATCATGGCTAAGAAACAGTTAAAAACCAAATCATATAGCTATTCATAGGCCACAGTAAGGAAGTTGAACTTCATTTCAGGTGAGATGACAATGTGTAAGTGAGTTTTCAAAGGAGGCGTCATTATATCTGACATTGTGTTTTATGGTATCACTATAGCTGCAGTGTTGGGAATACATAGTAGAGAGTTCAGGTATGGGGGTGACTTGGGCTACTTAGCTGTGGAAATGATGTAGACTGGCTGGAATTTTAATATGTTTCTAAGAAATACTGCTGAATTAAATATGTGGTATGAGAGAAAGCAAACAGTAAAGATGACTCCAAGTTCTGGCCTGAGAAAATGGAAAAACAACATGTACAGAAATGAGGAAGGCTGGGGAAGAGCATGTTTAGCATGGGGAAAGGAAAAATTATTTTTGGATATGTAAAATGTGATATGCTTACTAAACATACAAGCAGGAATGTTTAATAAATAATTGGATACATGTATCTGGGGTTCAGTTGAGATATTGGGACTGAAGACAGAAATACAGTAAGTGTCAGCATATTGATTTTATTCAAGGTAATGGGACAAGAAAAGATTAGGATTTATTGAGAAGAGTTTCAAGATCTGAAACATGAGGTTCTTCAAAATGTAGAGTTTGGGAATATGAGGAAGAATAAACAAAGGTGATAGAAATAAATTGGCCGCAGTGTTGTCTCTGCGGACACATGAGAGGGGGTCTCCATGAAGCCAAGTGAAAAAAAAGGTTTTAAGAATAAGGCCTTTGATTAGTTGTGATAGAAAAAATAATATAGAGGACTGAGAATTGCCCACTAAATTTGGTAATGTGGAGGTCACTGACGATATTGATACAAACAGTTCCACTGGGGTTGAGGATGTGAAAGCTTGAAGATGAAAACCAATGGTGAATGAGAGGAAAGTGGAGATATAACATAGAAAACCATTTTGAAGGATTTGTCTGAAAAGTAGTGAAAAGAAATGGGTTAGAAGCTGGAATGTGATTAACTAGAAAATATTTTTTAAAATGTATGCAGAGTAATTAAAATGTTCCAATGAAGAAGGAGAATTTGGATAATACAGGAAATAAAAGAAAGACCAATTACAGATGCAGGGTGAGACAGGCCGGATCCAGAGCATAAGTGAAGAGGCTGAATGTAAATGTTAACATGGGTATGTCATAATGAAAGAGAAGTGAAGGAAAAACCTACATAAGCAGATGCAGGTAGGTTTTTAGCATTTGATGTTGACAGACGTGAAAATTCTGATTGAGTTTATTAAGCAAAATCATCAACTATGAATGAAAAGTGGAAAGAGGATTTAGAGCTTTGGAGAGAGAATTCAACATGTGTAATTATCTAGACAAGAAAGAGGCTGACTTCACTAAAATATCAGATTTGTAAGGAAAAATAAGAATTCATCACAGTGTGTATTCTACATTCATATTCAACTCAGGCGGAGGTAGAAAGTGGGCAGGATATTGGATTTTAATAACATTAAGCTTTTGCCAAGAGAGTGAAACAGTCAGAGAAAAAGCACAAAGAAAGAAAGATGCGTGCAAAGCAATGTTGTTAATGATTGCTTTAGAGGCAAAGCTAAGTAAGAAGAAAAAAATTAATTATTGATATTTAAGCCAAGTAGAGAAGAGAAAGACACATGAATTTTGAGCAGAGAAATGTGATAGGACCAAAGTGTTGGAGTTCTGGATGAGGTGGAGAAATTGTGGGGGTAAGAGGATGAGAGAAAATGAGCTAAAATATTAGGATGGGATTTGGGGAAACCAAAATGCTAGAAATTAAGATTGTGGAAGAGTATGCTTCTAGGCACTCGGATTCGGCTGTCCTCAGCCTCTCTCTCCACGTATCTTCCACCATTCCTGCAAAGCCTAATTTCTTTCTCTTTTCCTTTGCCAGTCTGACCATATGCTTCCTTTAAGGCCTGGTTCAAGTTTCCCTCAATTAAACTATCAATTATAACGCACTCTACAGTGTTTTTTCTCTTCCTTAAAGCCATATATCACTGGAAGTTGGTGTTACTCAATATAGATCTACAATAAACATCATGCCAACGTGCCCTGATTGTCTTTAGTCGTTTAATAACTGAAGTGCTGTTTAGTCAGGTACTGTATCTCTATCACTCTTATAAGATAGTTAACAAATAAATTGTCTAAAGAATAAATGAAAGACCAGGTGTCGTAGTGTGCACCTATAGTCCCGGCTACCGGGAAGGCTGAGACAGGAAGATTGCTTGAGCCTGGGAGGTCAGGGATATGATTGCACCACTGCACTCCAGCCTGGGCAACAGAGATTCTATCAAAATAATAATAATAAAAAGAATAAAATGAACCAACAACAATACTGTTCTTATTTCACATCAGTCTTATTTAATAAGTTATTCTTGCACATGCCAGTTCCTTGTGGCCATTGACTAGGTATATGATCTTTGATGTATTTTTGAACTTCTATAAGCTTAAGTTTCCTTACCTATGAAACATTTTTAAAATTAGTTTGTGAATTAAAATAATATATTGTGTTCATCTTAGTACAATATCTAGAACAGTTTGTATAAAATAACTGGTAGTTAGTTAACTAGATAAAATATGTGACTTGCTGTCACAGATTTCCATCAATATAGGTAATACCAATGCATTAATAGCATCAATATTTAACTGGTATGATCACAAAACACAAAGTTATATCAAGGTTTTCAATATTAGAAAATCAAGATGCTTACTGTAATTTTTAATGATTTAAAGTGATAAACCCATGCATTTGCTAAGTTTACCTTCAGCATTCTATGGATTGCATGATAGAATGTATATGAATATAATTACATAGTTAACATTTTTTTGATTTTAATGATGGCTTATATAATGATCACGGCTCATAGAGAGGTTTAGAGATACCTTATTATGTATTATTATGAAAAAAAATTGTGCAAACAGTGAAAAATCACCTATGCTCAGTGACTGTTTTGAAAATTTATTATTTTTACTAACAAATTTACTAAATTTATTATGCCCACTTATGGGCATAATAGCTTTCAAGTAAAAATGGTTGATTGGGTTTAAGATTACATTTTGTGGAAAAAATGGGATATGAATGACATCAATGGTTCTTATTTTTTCTTCCTGAATGCATGTATTGCTTCTCTTCTGCCTCCAAAAGGATATTCAGGCTGTGTCACCATCGTCTGTAACATTTAACAAGCATCCACTGTGTGAAATAGGAATTTATTGCACTGAAGCCCTGATGGTGCTCTTGGGCACATGGTTGTTTTATTGAATTATGGAAAATGTTAGCACTCCAATCTGGAAAGTGGATTTATTCAAGAACTCCATGGTGCATCTATAGTGCTCTACAGTGTTCTGGTACTCAGTAATTTTTTTTTTCCTTGAAGGAGATTTCTGAGGAGTTCTGCTCTGGCATTTTTCAATCTGTAATTTTCCCACTGATATGGACATTAGCAACCAATGCCAAAACCTTCTTGTTAAATGGTTATAAAATACTTTTTAAAAATATAGTCTATAGTAGTAACATATAGCTTAAGCTTCTAGGCCTGGCATTTGTGTCCTCCTCCTGAGTTCTCACTTTCTTCATGGAACAGCATAGCAGCCTAGCACCTCTTATCTTCCAAGCATTAGATACATAATTTTCAGTTTATCTCTGCTCTACTAACTTCCACAAACCAAAGACATTGAAAATAAATTATGCCATAGCCCGTGACCTCAAAATAGGTCATATACATAGCTCAAAATACATAACACACAGGAGAAAAAAGTTAAACACAATTGTCATGCATTCCATATATCCAGGAATTCTTACAAATAAAGATACTTTCTATTCACTACAGAGGAAAATTTGAATGATTGCCTAGTTAATGGCTTGTTACTAAAGTAAACATTCCTATGGAAATGGCTTTCAGTGAAACAAATGAAAGTAGTAGTTTCTTAAAAATAGCACTGCTAGGAAGGTAATAAGACATATAGAATTGTAAGGTTTTTTCTTTAATCTAAAAGGTTAAGATATTCATTCTAAGTGAATTATATACATTTTTGAATGTAAATTACAGTACTAGAAGCAACCACTAAAATATTCTTCTAAAAGATATGGTCAAAAAACAAGTAAATTAAATAGAGTTAGAAAATATTCAAATAATTATAAACAATAAAGAAGAGGGAAAATATGGAAATGAAAATCAGAGGGAACAAACAGAAACTAATAACAAAGCATTACAGTTAAATTTAATTATATAAATGATTACATTAAATATAAATGATCTAAACACAGTCACTAAAAGAGACATGGGCACATTAGATACAAATATAAGATGTAACTATACATAGTGTATAACAAATCCACTTTAAACATTATGACATTAATAGATTAAAAGAAGGGCTAGGACTGCTGGTTTCCTCTTGGACATGTAAAGAGCTGCAGGATCACTCCTGTGTTTGCATCAAGATAAAAAGATGACCAACCTGAAAATCAAAAAAATGTTAGACCCATCAGCAAATTGAGGTAACATAGTAAAAAGCCACCCCAATTTTCAGGGAATCGCTGCTGAGATCAGTTTATCTAGAGCTGATTACTTCCAGCCGGCTGGAACCTTAAACCACTAGGAACATTTAAATGTTAAATGTTAATTTTCATGAATTACTGAGGGTGAGCATTGATTAACTTGAGTGTAAGCAACTAATCAGAGCACCTGACAAAATTCAACATCCATTCACAATAATAATAAAATGCTTAGCAAACTATGAATAAAAAAAAATCTTTCCTCATTCAGATAAAGGGCATCCACAGAAAACTACAGTTAACATCATACTTAATTGTGAAATGTCCATTGCTTTTCCCCATATTATTAATAGTTTTCTAGGGCAGCCTTAACAAATACCCCAAACTCAGTGGCATGACATAAGAGAAATTTATTCTCTCACAGTTCTGGAGGCTGGAAGTCCAAAGTCAAGATATCACCAGGACCACACTCCCTCTGAAGGTTCTAAGGAACAATCCTTTCTTGACTCTCAGCTTCTGATGGCCCTCTGCACTGCTCGGCTTGTGGCAGCATATCTCCGGCCTCTAACTCCATCTTTACATGACTGCCTTCTCCCTGTTCATCCGTGTGTCTCCGGATCTCTCTCCCTGTAGGAACACTAGTCAGATTAGGACTCACTCAATTTCAGTATGACATCATCTTAACTTTATTACATTTGAACAAACCCTATTTCCAAATAAGGTTACATTCACAGGCACTCAGGTTAGGATTTCAACATAACTTTTTGCACAATACAAGTCAATCCACAACATCCCCTACAATCAGAAACTAGGGAAGTTTGGACACTCCTACTCAATACTGTACTGGAAGTCCTAGCAAGTGCAGTAGTAAACTCATATAATTTTATACATTGGCAGTATTTGATGTTGAAAGTAAAGAATAATAATTTACCCTATGCCTTTTAAAATAACTTGATGAGTGTATTAATGCTCTCCAGAGAAAAGGAAAGAAACCAATATGATATAACATTTTATATATTTATATATATTATTTTATATATAAAAAATATATGTAACATTTTATGTTTTTACTATATACAATTATATATTATATATTATATATATATAGAGAGAGAGAGAGAGAGGGAGAGAGAGAGTTCAAGAAATTGGGTCATGCGATTGTGGAGACTGGCGATTTTCAAATTTGTAGAGCAGGCTGGAGGCTGGAAATTTTGAAAAGAGTTAATATGGTTGATATTGCAGTCTTGAGTCCAAACTCAGTCTGAAGAAAGATTTTTTTTCCTCTTTGAGAGATCCCAGTTTTTTCTTATATGCGCTTTGACTGATTATATGAGGTCAATTCACATTATAGAATACAGTCTGCTTTACTAAAAGTCTATTGATTTAAATGTTAATTACATCCAAGAAATACCATCATAGCAACATCTCTGGTGATGACCAGCAACTGGGAGCCACAGCCCAGCCAAGCTGACATATAAAATTGACTAGCACACTGAGAAATACTTTCAAATCTTTTTTAAGTGGATTTTAGATTCAGCATTTTTGGTGTTTGTGGAATTGGATTTGGTTCCAAATATAGCTAAGTGTGGATATGGAATGTAATAGCACTGGAATAAGCCTTGGATCAAATGGTATATTTGCTCTTAGATCAAAGTAAAACATATATTTGATGTTGGGGTTAAATTGAAATGAATAGTTCTTGGCTAAAGCTCATGAACAGAGAATATAGACAAAGAACCATGTGAGTTTTAAAATCCTATGTTACTACCTGTAAAAGAAGGTATTTGAGCCAGTACCCTTCTGACAGTTAAGGTAGCAGTATCTTTATCTGACATAATAATATCCACTTGAAATTCATAGTTCTCTACAATGGCAATGCTTGCTACTGCTCATTGATAGGTGAGGCAATTGAACACTCAGATAAAAGTTCTCAAGGCTGCATCATCAGTTTGTGGTGTTCATGTGCTGTTTTACATAGACTGTAAACTAGATTCAATCATTTCGAAAGCACTATTACAATTAAACAGATTAGGGAACGATCATTTGGGAAAATGAGGAAATTCATTTTTAATCAAATGTAGAGACATACTATGGCTATTCTCTTTTTCCATTATAAACTTTATGAATCCTCATCCAGTTATAAGGATCATGAAAAACATAAAAGTACAAACTCTAAATATTCCAGAGCATTAGAAGCCAATACTTTAGCTTTTCATTCTCTTTCATTTGTAAATTTCTTTTCCTGTTTGATGTTTCCTTTTTTTATATATCTTTGAGGTAAACTCCCCGATATTCTAATTGCTCAATGGGTGTTTATCATTGCAAACAATAACTTATTGTTAAATGGCTCTTTTGTAGCTTTGCTTTTATTGGAAGTGCGGATGTTAGGACTATGAAACTAATTACATTCCCATGATATTTCATAATTGTGTTCTTCATGATTAAACTAAGAACTTAGTATAAAAAGTTCCACATAGCAAATACGATTATTTGTAAAAGCAAATATATTTATACATATGCACAGATATATTTACATACATATATACATACTTATATATATGTGTACATACATTTAAATAACTAATATTTTGGCATTTTCATAATGCAATGGCTCTGTCAAAATTAATGTGTAAATTTGGTGCACCCAGAGGCTAAATTATAAGTTTGTTTATATCTTTTTATGCTTACAAATGCTTTAAAGGTTTATCAGTACTGAAATACATTATATACATTTTTTTCTAAAACTTAGAATTTGCTTCATTTATCAATATCCTTAACCAATTATGGTTAGATATTTTACATATAAATATATGAAAAATGATTCAAGAATTTGGCTAAAGATGAAGACATTCACTATACTGTCCTTCATACTTTTTAAAAAGTGATCATTATTATTAATAGCATTCAAATTCTTATTATGTTTTACCACTGTAAGTTGATTTGACCCTCAAAGCACACTCTCCTACAGCTTTCTTCCAATAATATATATTTTACTATAGATAGTTTAAATTAGATTTTCCAAAAGGAATGCCCTTCATCCCATAAGGTGCTGGGGGTGTGATGGACATGTTATTTAGTACATTATGTGCCTGAGTCCCGACTCTTACTCTGGCATCCTCTAGCTGCTGATGCAGCCACCAATTCTGAGTAGGATCTGACCTTCTTGCACTGGTGCACCTTATCAGTTTTCACTTACACTTAGGGCCACTACCTCTATTTTCTTTATCTAGGGACTTGTCTGACATAACAAATTGAAACCGCCTTTAGTAGCCAACCTAACATTCAAACATGAGAACCCAAATTTTTAAAGTAGTTACCCCTGATGCCCCTGATGGAGTCATCACTGACCTATCAGGAATAGATGTTGATGGAGAAATCCTTCCCGTTCACGCCCCCGGCAGTTACTTCTAGGATGTGTTTCATAAGGCTTCTCAAAAGGCCATAGCTGAGATCAACACTAGCCAACCATAGTGGTGATCAATTTGATAACTCAGTCTTGTATTGTTTTTCTTTCATTCTCTGTCCTCAACACCTGTTCTCTGAGATGACCTACCAAATATTCTCCCTGTACAGCAAATCTTTGGTTTTGGCTCTGTTTTTTTTCTGGACCAAGATTAAACCTGCATTTAAATACTTTGTCAAATGTTGTATACTAAATATTTCTCAGAAAATGCATTTAGATTAATAAAAAGTTTGAGAAATCCAACAGTAAATAAACTTGTTAACTGTGTTTTACCTAGAATTTCCCACTTATTTGACTACAAATCCCCCTTTTCCCCTACCTAATATCTATCGACATCTTCATCTAAAAATATGTTTATGGCAAGAACACTAAGAATGTATTTCTTCCATCATTTCAGCACAACTTTAATATTTGGAGTCATGAAAAAGTTCATCCTTTATCTTAATTTTTGAGATATTATACACATTAAAAACTGTGATCTTTGCTGTGAATTACCAAATCCACTCATTTATCCTAGACATGTCTTTAAGGCCATTATCTAAAGTTACTCATAATTCTTATTTTAGTTTCAAGCACTTGCCTCAAAAACTGGACAGAAATAGTAAAACTTAAAATTAAATTTTAAAAAGTAAACAATGGAATGATTATTACATGTAAGGCCATTTGGAAAAATATAAATATTTTTTTAAAAAAAGGATTAAGACTATTTCTGCAGCAAAGAAGTTCCGAATATTCAACAACAACCCCAAACCACTGCCCAAAAGAATAATACTTACGTTCCTTAGTGCTATCTATTTATAATCATTTTTTTTCTCCCCAAAACATCGACAGCTTTTTTTTCCATCATATTCCCTTCAAGGTAGAGGAGTTGCTTTGGTCAAGGAAATGTGAATAGAATCGACATGTGTTACTCCTTAGTAATTGTAGGAGCACAGATTGTTATGAAAGAATCACTGATTCAAGTGCCAGAAAATTTTTTAAACAGTAACAGTGCATGTCAGAGGAACATCAGAGCCAAACTGAAAGAGCTTTCAACAACCAACACTGGAAAAATGGGATCTACAAAATAAATGACATAGTATTAACTTACAACTTAAGCTATAAAACAATTATTAAGAGTCCATGCTAATATACATAAATGATAACTTAGTAGAGGACTATATGTGAAGATAGGGCTTTTAAAAATGTGATTAAGTTAAAATGAGTCCATTAGGGTGGAATCCAATTCAATCTGACTAGTATCCTTATAAAAAGAAGAGAGAAAGAGAAGGGGAGAAACTGGGGTGCACGTTCACAGAGGAAAAGCTATCAGAAGAAGCAGCCGGGGGAAGCCATCTGCAAGCCAGAAAAGAGGCCATCAAGGCAATCTATGCAGTTTGCACCTTGACCTAGTACCTCCAGCCTCCAGAACTGTGAGAAAATAGGTTTCTGTTGTTTAATCCAACCAATTTGTGGTCCTATGCTATGGCAGCCCTAGAAAACTAAGATAAATAGATAGAGAGTTAGATACAGATACGCTCACTCAGGAGGTGAAGCTAAATCTTCACAAGTGGCAGACACTACCTAAACCAAGTGATCAAGGTTGACGTCAATGCTGCGGTCATGCTGATGCCACATACTCACTGATAGCTGTGAGAATATGGGTACTTGATCTCCATGTTATTCTCCCCTAAACCCTGCAGCTCTTGCCTAATAATGAGAAAACCATCAGACGAATCCAAAGTGAGGGATGGCATATCTGTCTAGTACTCTTCAAAACTGTGAAGGTCGTCAAACAGAAGAAAAGCTGAGAGACTATCACAGACCAGAGGAGACAAAGGGGACATGACAAATAAATGCAATGCGATGTCCTGGATTGAAGAATGGAACAGAAAAAGATATTGGTTCAAAAGACAGTGAAATCTGAATATGGTATGAAGTTAAGTTATAGTACCCATACTGATGTCTTAGTTGGGACAAATATAGCACAGTTATATACAAAACTACATCCAAACACTTAATCTAGGTAAATTCTGAAGTCCTCCAAAAGAAAGAGTGACAAATTATGGCTAAGCTTTGAGGTGGTGATAATTTATGCAGAAATGCAGTTCACAAATGACCAAGTTGATTTATATTTTTTCAGCCCAGTTCTCATCTCTGGAACAAGGATTGTGCCTGAGAAAATGCAATATTTTATTAATATTTCTATATTCACTTACATATTATACTTCAGTGAGGGCTGTATTTGGGGGCAATTTGATGGAATAGGACACCTTAGTTCAAGATTTCTCAGCCTTCATCACTTTTAATTTTTGAAAAATAAAAAGAATGTTCTTTTGTCTTTTTCTCAATAATCATCCTAATCCAAAGTTCAGCCTCTAAACCTCAACATTGGCTTCACAGAAACATTTTATTAGCACTAAACATAGGCTAAGGACAGTAGCATATGCTCACTGGAATGACTTGTGAGAACTACAAGTGGTAATTTGTCTTTCTCATAGTCTGCTGGTATTTTTCCATTACCTTGATTTAATGATTCTAGTAGAGATGGCGCTATTTCCCAGCCACTCAAACTAAAAATGTGAGCCTCATCTGGATCCATCCTTATCCTATAACCTACATATTTGATTATTCACTTCTAAATTTTCTTGTATTTATTGAAAATATGTAATTTATCATTTATTCTTATCCAACTGCTCATTTCTACTTTTTTAGCAGATTTATTCAATTGTGTGTGTGTGTGTGCACATGTACACAAAGGGTTAAATTCAGATTAATAAACAGAGATTATAACTGATTCTATAACTTAATATACTGACATAAAATTCAAAACTCTTTCTGACCTTGTGCTCAGAATTGTATGAAAGTTTAGCTACTATGATAAGCTGCTAACTACGTGTTTGAGTTTCTCAAATTTTGAACTTTGGGTTACTTCTGCAAGAGACATCAACAAGTACCAGTTTCTATACACATAGTTTAGAAATGCTACTTTTATAATTGAGGGAAGATAATTTATTTCCTTCTCTGCTTAAGAACTTACTTTTTCTTTCATCAATTCAATGCAGATTTCTTTCGTGTCTGTATCCCTATAAATCAGTATGGTAAATCTAAATAGAAGTAGGTTAATATGTTACTATTGTTGACTATTTAAAGTGAAAGTGGTCTTTTGTCCACTTGAGACACTGTATTCAGGCAGGAGTACCATTAAAAATAACAAAAAAGGTAAGATGAATTTTCTATAAACAACAACAGAGCAATGTCTAGCAAAGAAGCTAAATTTAGGTCCCTGGGGAAAGAAAGAAAAATCTACATTACAATGAGGAAGATTTAATTTAGTGTAAGAAGGTATTTAATATTCAAAATCGTGTTTCTGGTCCCTTGGTGCTGTAACTCTAATTTGTTGGCATCTCAAACATTTTACCACCGTATTCTTCACATGTTGAAGCTTGTGAAACTTGACAAATAATGGATAGCAGCTGTGATTTTTTTAAGGAGCTATATGGCAGTAAACCAACAGTTTTATTTCTCATAAACAGAATTTAAGCATGAAATAGAGTACTTTTTCCCTGCAGAAGTATTAATCTCTTTTTAAATAATTTAATTTTATGAAAGTCTTAAATGTCTTTGTTTATTCTTATCGTGGATCTAATTTATAGCATTTTCTGTATGGTAAGAATTTTGGTGACAAAGCCAAACTCAGCAGCATTAAGTCTTTGTATATGAACAAAATGAAACACACATGAATGAAATTGCTGATGTTGTCTTCCAAAATAATTTTATTTAGATATTCTATTTCTTGTGGGAATCTCTAATCAGATAGAAATCATCTAGCAAAATGAAATTCTGATGTTAAAATCCTTTATTCCTCTTGACCTGTAAGCTTATTATCACATATACTCCACTTTTGTGGAGAAATTAGTATGTGCTATTCCTACAGACAGTAAACCTATGAAGATTACCTCAGGTATGTGCTGCATCCATTTGCAAGGTGATGCTTTTAACCACTCAGTAGAGCCAGGGAGCAGGGAAGACAGAGGCAAAATAGTTTTCTAGTATTCTGACTTAAGTCTTCAAAAATTGACTATTTGAGTTATTCTAAATCCTTGAAAATTTCAAGCACTTACATTCAATATAAACATGGAAATACAAAACCAAAATACAACTAATTTTTAGATTACCTTCTCTTTTGAATACTTTATATTACAACAGATTCTGAATCCTGAACTTCTATATGAAAATCTTATTGTATAAATTAAAACCTAAAATGTTTTATAACAGTATTTATTTCATTGATCAAATTAACTTAAAACTTCTCATTGATTTACAGGTTTATAGTTACTCTATAATATTCTTAGAATATTATAGGTCAACTGAAACGCTAAGTTTTTTGAGCATAAACATTCAACCATTTTTTCATGCAGGTTTTAACAAACAATAGACATATATGAATAAACCATTGCTGTCCGTAATTTGCCATTATTGCCTTTTTAAGAAAATAATTAAATATCCTTATTTAATTTTGAGACATATTCTGTCTTAAAACCTCCAATATTCATTTAACTGCAATGTTGATTTTAATTACAGTATTGATATTTCTGGCTAAGGAAAACTGGATTCACAATCATAGAGTATAATTGAAAAGTCTTTTGATAACTTAGATTGAAATACTTTTATGCTTACACTGATGAAATAATTCCATAATATCTATTTCCTAATTCAGTATTTACCACAAAGATACCCCTCCTATAAACAAAAGGAAATACTTTTTTACAAAATAGTACAGCCCAAATTCTTGAAGGGACAAAATAATTTACAATAAATATAGCACATATTATATATTATATATAACATATAATATTTTACTTCAATTTATTGTATCTAGGGGGTTACGTCCAGGACCATATCATCTGTGAGTCCCCTAAATGTAAGGACATACATATTAACTCAGTTAGGTGGTGTTAAAATTATTATACCTTTCAATAAAAGATCTTCCAAAGATGTAAAAAGAATTACATCCTGAAACATTATAATTAATTTACTACTTTCATCTGCCCATTCATTATGATCCATCCACATCATGGAAGAGCCTGGACTGTAGACTATTGCACCTTTTACAGAGCAACATTTTCTTTGAGCAAAATATTTTAAAGTCGTACATGACTCAGAAATTTATTACTATATCATATTAATTAATTCCACTGAGATGAACATAGATAGCCTCTGTTTATAAAAAAATAATTAAATACATGAATGTAAATTTTCTTTTTTATAGTTTTTAAATTATTAACATTTTAATTGTTAAAATTGGAAAAGGAACTTTCTGTATATTTGCTTGCAGTTTGAAATGGAACCTCTGTACAACTAAGTATAGATTCTATATTTTATATGATTCATAAATACAAATTTTATGGTAGTCATAATAAGAGTAACAGTAGACACAACATTTATTGTATTGTAAAATTGTTATGTGACAGGCCATGGGTTACATCTTTCTTATATTATTCTCACAAACTCCTTTGAGTAAATAATCTGTTATTCCCACTTTGCAGAGGAGGAAGCTAAAGTTGAGAGAGTTCAAGTAACTTGACCAAAGTTGTAAACTAGTAAGTAGTGGAGCTAAAATTTGAACCCATGTTTATATTGCCAGAGCTCATGTCCTTAAGATCTACAGACTTTGTGATAAAAATCTTCAAGGAAGCCATAGCTAGCAAGTACAATGGAATGAAATACATTGTGGAATCTAGTAGAACAAAGGAGAAAACAGAGGCAGAACACCAGGCACTTTTGTAACACAAGGTTCTGTCCACTGTGGGGAAGAAAGCCAATACTTACTGTCACTCTCTTCTGCACTGATGATGGAACACCGCTTCTAATAATGAGGATTTAGTATTTTCACGGTTAATTGACTTGAAATAATTTTTTATAGTCTATAAAACCAATGCACACTTTCTTTTTATAAAAAGGGTAGCTGTAAAAACATGTAATTTAAATTATTAAAGAGAAAGAAATACATAATAATAGTGTATTCAAAAATTGCTTAGAAAATAAGCAATTTGTCACTGCTAATACAGTGAAT
>CAUYRT010041178.1:0-32868 GCA_963574885.1 Lepilemur ruficaudatus
GCCTGTAATCCTAGCACTCTGGGAGGCCGAGGCGGGTGGATCGCTAAAGGTCAGGAGTTCAAAACCAGCCTGAGCAAGAGTGAGACCCCATCTCTACTAAAAATAGAAACAAATTAATCGGCCAATTAAAAAAAATGTATAAAAAAAAATTAGCCGGGCATGGTGGCGCATGCCTGTAGTCCCAACTACTCGGGAGGCTGAGGCAGAAGGATCACTTGAGCCCAGGAGTTTGAGGTTGCTGTGAGCTAGGCTGATGCCACGGCACTCTAGCCCAGGCAACACAGTGAGACTCTGTCTCAAAAAAAAAAAAAAAAAGAATAGACTGAATTATTGCAGAAGAAATACACATTTGTATTTTATGTGATTTTGCTTTCTTTCCCTTTTGTTTAATAAACCACCAACTTGCAACAATTAGGCTGTAGTTATAGGCAGCTTAGGGGAGGATGTTTTAAATTAACAACTAAATTGTCAGGTTTCTTTGTGAAGTGTTTTACTGTCGAGTACAGTTGGATCAGTCCCAGGGGAGGCCCAATTGCCATTCATTTTACTCTGCTGAACAGATGACTTGCCCACAAAGCATTCCTCCTCCTCCTTCTCTCCAGCCTTCCACACTCCAGTCTCACTTTCTTGGGCCACCAGGCCTGTGCCCAGAGTTCCTCGGACTGGGGAGGGACCTCAGAGCACAGCTAGTGTGAGCCTTCATTCCTGCAGAAATTCCTCTGTAATCACCTGAAATGAGGTCACACAGGTTCTGCTTGATTACTGACCATGACAGGGTCAGTATGGAGAAGTGGCAGAAGTTCAAATTCAAGCTCTCCTAGTCCATCGCTGGCTCTGGGGTCTCAGATAAGTTCCATGGCCTCTCTGGCTTTCAGTTCTCTCATCACTTCAATTTTCAGCACTAAGGTGAAGACCTCGTGATCAAAACAACACAAAATGCCTCCTACAGACCCACCCATAATGTGTGCTCAACAGATACTGATATTCCGTTTCTCCTCCCTTTATTGGTGGGACCCTTAAAGTGTTGTGCAAATATGTTCCTTTATAGCTTTCTAGTTCTCATTTCTCTGACCATGGGAACATGTCTTCCTCATGCTCACCCTTCAAATAGCCACAAACAGCTCTCATTCCCCCTCTGCCCATGTCATCTTTTCTTCCCCACTAGCCAGCCTCAGGCTCTCCAGCTGTTTCTCACATGGCGTGGTTTGTCCCCCTCTCTATGTCCTGATGTCCTGATCTGCATGTATCCTGTTTTGCCAATGATCCTCTCACTGCGTCCCAGCTGTAATCAAAGGTCAGCTGTGAAGGTGAGTAAGTCTATCCTCCGCGTCTATCCTTGTCTTCTTCCACCCCGACCTCAGATTCTCTGTGCATTTCTTCCCTGACTCACCTCCTCACTGGCCCAGGGTAGGGAAGGCCATCTTATTGGATTCAGGCCAAATACAAGAGAAAAGGCTGAGAGGAAGGTGGGGCTCTAGATTTAGCTGATACAGCCCCGCAAGAGCAGCTTCTACTTGTGTCCCCATAGGACCTACCCCTGTTCCCCCCATCTTTTGATGATGATGGTAAGGATCATTTTACTTCCCCAAGGGCTTCTGAGTTCCCAGGACACACGGGCACAATCTGTGGATGAGCAAGGACTTGTGCTCGTTCGTATAAATGACGCTTGACTCCTCATAAGCATCTGGAGTTACTGCCAAGAGAGGCCAGGGCTTGGGACATCATCCAAAGTGTGTCCTGCCCCATTCCCTTGCCAATTATTGATGCATTTGTCAAAAGCTAAGGCAATGTTCAAAATCATAAATAAGAGCTGAAATCTTTAATGTGTACCCAAAGCATTTGAATACATAAAAAGATTTGCGATAAACTGGGGGCAGATTTCTGAGATTTCAGCAGTTCTTACTCTAACGTCTGATTTATTTATTATTAGAAAATCAAAGAACTCAAATACTTTACACCAATGAGGTCTCTAGGCCAGGCCTTTCAATGTGTAGACTTAAAAGAGAGTTAAAGGGAGATGCGTCTAATTTGACAGCAACTCAAGTCTGTAAGTTCAGAACCAGGCCCGGGGAAGCTCAGGCTGGGTGTTAGGAGCGTTTCCATAGTCTCTGGCTTCTTTCAAAGCTGAGTCACTTAACGTGAGCAGTCAGAGTGGAGTGGGACAGAGAACAACCATCAGGCTGTGTGTACGTTGCCAGAGTTCCCTTCACCCTTCTTTTCCCCCAGGGTCAGGGTTTGGAGGCTGGTTTGGGTCTTCATGCAAGCATTAAAAGGGAACAGCTTGGAGAGCCCTACTCAAAAACATTATCTTGCAAACTCAGGGGATTGAAAACCTAACCTTTGTTCAAAACCATTTAGGTCATTTGGGAAGTGAACACTTTCTCTGAATTGAAGTCTGATTTGGGGCAGTGCTCTGGTAGTACATAACACACTTTGAAACAGACGAAACCATCCTTTTGTTTCAGGATGGGAGAGAAAGGAGTGCCTCCGCTGGCTCCTGCCCCTGAGCACAGACTGAAGCCCAGACTCGGGACAGAGAGGGTGTAGACTGGCTCAGCATATAGAGTATGTGGGTAGCTGCAGCACAGTGGGAATTTTGGGGTTACTCCATGGCCATTGGGTCCAAAGTACCCCCAACTGCCTGTGCCAGCGTGTTATATGGGAGTCGTCATTTTTAAGTACCATTTTTGTCTATCTTGTTTTTTCCCTCTTCATGGGTACTAAGGTATCATATCCTAGAATGAGACAACAAATGCTTCATTAAGAGACTAATTTTTTTGAGCCTTTACTCTTTAATAGGTACTTTATATATGTTCTACCCATTGCTCCTTACAAAATCCAACCCTCTAGGTTGAATTTATTTCTTCCCTCTTTTCCAATGAGAACACCAAGATGCAAAACATCTCAGAGTGACTTTTGTAAGACCTCAGGGCTTGGTTACTAAATCCTGCTTTATTTCCAGGAGACAGTGCCACTGGATGGTGCCCTGCAAAGGCCTGGGTCCCTAAGGGAGAAGAGGGAACTTGGAGTAAGGGAAAGAACTTCAGACAGATCTATATTCAAAATTTTAAGTTTATTAAGCTCACCAGCGGTGAGACCCGGGGCAAGTCATTTTACCTTTCTACACTTCAGTATTCCCATTTGGAAAACAAGAATGATCATTCCCTACTTTATGGAGCTGCTGTGATGATCAAATGAGGTGGACACATGAGAGTGTTCTGCACATGCTTAGTGCATATGGTTAGTGCCTGATATAAGCAAACTGAATCTCATTCGGGCTCCAGACACTAATTTCAACAAGGAAGCTGGGAGTGAGGTACAGGAAAGGGGAATGGGGAATAGTAAATGGGAGAAGGGATCTGACCCTGGATGAAGCTGGTGTAACTGGGAATGCAAACTGGAAGCCTGTTTTGCTGCTTTCCCAGCTTGGCAGAGATCAAATATCCCACTGTGCGCGATGTCCAGAGGAAAAGTGGAGATGCCCTCATCTTTTCTCAATTGTTGATTGCATTTGTCTTGTGAAAAATTCTATTGCTGTCTTTATGGCAAACTGTAAAAAAGTATTTTTGCTCCTCATTTATCCAAGAGTAACACAATCCCCCTCTTCCCCCAAACAGCTATTTTATTATGACCGCAATCAAAGCTGAAAACAATTTCATTTTCCTCCTTTGAGGTCTTTGGAAACAAATTTAATTTCATAATAAAGTGAGACAGCATAGCGTTTGTTTCTTAGAGATAGCAGATGGGGGCTGTGAAGCCAGAGATCCAGGAGTTAGAGCTGGGCCTGTGTTTGGGGGGCAGGTGGCGGGGTTCCTCCAACCTGTGCTCCAGATGGCTTGGAAAGCATTTCTGAAGCCATTTGCAGGGCTTTTTCCCAGCAGGCTCTGACCATACAGGAAGGCAGAGCATGGATTCTCTTCACTTGGAAGCAGGAAAAGGACAAATACTCATTCATGTGGGAGAAATCTAGACCTTCAACAGGCCATGGTGGGGCTGGAGGACTTCCCAGAGAGGAAAATGGCTCCCTCCCCATGCTGCCAGCTGAGCAGCAAGGCTCTGCCTGTGTCTCCCACCCTGGAAATGGCATCATCGCTCTCAGAGACCCAAGCCAGAAACCTGAGTCATCCTAGACAACCCCATGACCCCACATGTCTTCAGGTGTCAAGTCATCTTGTTTTCCTCTTGGGTTTTTCTTAAATCCACCTCTGTCCTTCCACCCACTGCTGCCTTTGCTCAGACACTATGACTTCGCCTCGCCTGGACTGTTACAACAGACCCTGCCTGGCCTCTGCCTCTACCCTGCCCCACCCATTCCTCCTCCACATCGCCAGGCCTACCTCACATTTTAGTCCCCTATTTAAATCCTCCAATGTCACTCAGTTGCCTGGAGCATAAGTGATATATAAGGCTCATTCATTCAGCTTTTGCTTACCTCTTGAGCCTCATTTCCCAGCAACCCCCACCATTGGCACCTAAACTCCAGACTTTCTGAAATATTGACATTTGGGTCCTGCCTCTACTTACTGGCACATGGTGCTGTCGTTATCTAAAATACTCTTTCTTCCCTTGCCAGCCAAGCGAACTCCTTATTCTTTCAAAATCCAACATCTCCTCCTTTGAGAGACTGTCCTGGGCCCTCTTCTGTATGTACCTTTCAGGCTGTTCTATTTTTATTTGCTTGCATATTGGTCTTTTCTATTTGACCAGTGTCTCCTTGAGTCAGGCGCTTTCATCTTTGTAGTCCCTTGTGATCAATACAGTCCTGGCACATGGTGGAAGGGAGGTAAAAAAGGAAGCTATGAAAAAACAAAAGGAGGAGAGAGGGATGGAAGGAAGGAGGGAGGGAAGGAAGGAAGGAAGGAAGGAAAGAAGGGAGAAAGGGAGGGAGAGAGGGAGGGAGGGAGGGACAAAACTTGCTCAGCCCACCAAGATATCTTTTCTTGGTTTCCCAGAGATCTTTCCACTTACAGATATGGAACAAAAACTTGTATGGAACTCTGGGCCTCTAAACAACAGCAAAGGAGAGTGAGAGAGTGAGAGACAGAGACTGATTGTGTGCACACACACACATGTATGACCTAGTGCTTGCAAACCTGAGCTGTGTGGTTTGGGGAGTGGTGAAGCTAATACTAACAAAAAAACCTAAATGTTGTTACTTGGGAGGAATTATCCTTTTGTGAGACTCATTTATAAAAACTGGTCTATATTCTTTTTGACATATTTCCCAACATTTTATGATGAACATTTTTAAGGCAGAAAATTTGAAAGAATTGTACAGTGAACACCATATACTCACAACTTAAGATTCTATAATTATCTTTTCATAATATTTGCTTCATTATACATTTATCTACCCATTCATCAAATATTCCATCCATTTATATGTTTATTTTTTTATGCATTTCAAAATAAGTTCTAGGCATCAGTAGTTTTCATTCCTCAGCCTTCAGCATGCATGTCATATGACCATTAGATTTGTTTGCATTTCCCTTTCCTCCAAAATGATTTCTGATCAAAGCATGGATATATTAGGACCAAAAGACTTGCAAAACACAAAAGTTAAGCACTAAATTATAAAGGCAGAATAATGGAAGAGAAAAAAGTTTATCAAGAATTTCTGGCTGAAAAAATAATAGCAAATAAATGCAAAATATACCTCTGAGCTTCCTGGAAGCCAAAAATCATGTTAAATATGTTATTTCAATCTTCTTGTAGCAGATCTAGTGGGGACAAATTTTAACATCTGGGAAATGATGTTAGGAATATATGTATAAAAGGCACTTAGCAATGTAGGATGCAAAGCCAGTACGGTGTACTGGTTAAGGATTTAGAGTCTGAAGCCAGAGGTCTGAAGTTCAAATCTATTTGCTACCACTTACCAGCTGTGTGAGGTTGAGCAAAGGCATTTTGCTTAACATTTAACTATGTTAAGATTCTGTTTCCTTATCTGCAAAGTGAGGGTCTCACAGTACCAGCCTCATCCTGTTTATTTGGTGACTTCAATCAGATAAGGAACATAGATCACTTAATATAACACTGGAATATGGCAAACACTCAATAATTGTAGTTGCAATAGCAGTAAAAAGAAATGCTTCAAGAGAAGGTGAGTTTATAATATTAAAGCACAGTTTTATAAAAAGCTTTTCTGTGGGTGGAAATAAGCGATGATATTTAGGAATACTGGTTTCTTTTAATCTAGTACAATGTAAAGCTAGAAACACCTCAAGCAACATGGTAGATACCATTGATTACTTACCCAACAATGATCCCTGGTTCTTCTTTCTAACAGAACTCAGATTTTTGTCCAGGTAACAATGTACCCAGCCCCAGGACATAAATCATTCCAATTCTAAACCAGTCATGCTAATTCCATTCCCATTAGATAGTGATTGGTCTAGAAATAAATAAGACCTAAGGAACAGAGTGCTGGAGGGAGTGTGCAGAAATCCCAATGATAAAAAGAGAGAGAACACTCCAAGGGAAACATCTGTTCCTTACTTCTTCTTTTATTAATAGATGTTATTGTGTGTGGGTGTGATGCATGGCACTGGAGCACCCACTTCGTGACCATGAGGAGAAAGCCAAGGGCTTGCAGACAAGCTGACCTAAAGCCTGTCTCCTAACTTCTTATTATGTGAGCTTAAAGAATATTTGAAGTCATTCTTAGATGCATATTCTATAATATTCATCTGAACATATTCTTAATTAAACATAAAACAAAAAGTTAGCATTTCTCTTCACCTCATCCCCGTTGTTTATCAACTTTCTCAGGTTGGTTTGACAATAGTTGAAAGACAAATAAAGAGTTTTAAATGGGTTAGTCTCACATTGTGCATAATTACCAAAAGCAGACACCAGCCATAGTCCAGGAACTCTAGCCTTGAGTAGATCATGGAAGTGATTTCCTGAGGCAGTTGTAGAAGCCTTGCTCGCTGAACTCCGCAAATGCTTGGCCAAACACTCATGCCATCAAATGGCCCATTATCCAGAAACGTCATTTAGAAACAGTAGGCTTATCATCTGTCTACGGCATTGCCTAGAAGAATCTGAAATAGCATCAAGAGGCCCTTGCAGGTAAGGATTCCTGCTGTCTACTAGAATGACAGCCAAGCAGTTGTGAAAGATAGGTAAGTCCAGCCTCATGGAGTTACAGAAATGGTCATTTTCTGTATGCTATGTTTTAACATATTCATTTATTTAAATGGATGTGCAGGATCATGGAAACCAATAGTGTATTTGGTTTCCATAAAGCAGAATTTGGTTGGAATAATCAAATTCCATTGGCAAAGTTGGGGTACTGTTTGGTATAAGCATAAGAATTCCTGTGTAGATTCTGGTTTTTAGCCCTTTATCAGATGTATAGCATGCAAATATTTTCTCCCATTATGTAAGTTGTCTATTCACTCTATTGGTTGTTTTGTTGGCTGTACAGAAGCTTTTTAGCTTAAATAAGTCCCATTTGTTAATTTTTGTTGTTGCTGAGATTGCCTTTGGTGTCTTCTTCATAAATTCTTTGCCTAGTCTGATATCTAGAGGAGTTTTTCCAACATTTTCTTATAGAATTTTTATAATTTCATGTCTGAGGTTTAAGTCTATTATCCATCATGGATTAATTTTTGTGAGTGGTGAGCGGTATGGATCCTGTTTCAGTCTTCTACATGTGGCTATCCAATTTTCCCAGCACCATTTACTGAATAGGGATTCTTTTCTCCAGGGTATGTTTTTGTCTGATTTGTCAAAGATCAGATGGCTATATGAGCATGGTTTTATATCTGGCTTCTCTGTTCTGATCCATAGGTCTATGTCTCTGTTTTTGTGCCAATCCCATGCTATTTTGGTTACCATAGCCTTGTAGTATAGCTTGAAGTCTGGTAAAGTTATGCCTCCTGATTTGTTCTTATTGCTTAAGGTTGTTTTGGCTATTCAGGGTCTTTTCTGTTTCCATACGACGTGTGGAACTATTTTTCCTAGATCTGTGAAAAATGACATTGATATTTTAATAGGGATTGCATGGAATCTGCAGATCACTTTGGGTAAAATAGACATTTTAACAATGTTGATTCTGCCAATCCATGAGTGTGATATGTTTTTCCATCTGTTTATATCCTGTGCTATTTCCTTCCTCAATATTTTGTAGTTAGTTCTCCCCGTAGAGGTCTTTAACCTCCTTAGTTAAATGTATTCCTAAGTATTTCATTTTCTTTGTTGTTATTGTGAAAAGTATTGAGTCTTTGATTTGATTCTCAGTTTGACTGTTGTTGGTATATAGAAATGCTACATATTTGTGTACATTGATTTTGTAACCTGAAACTTTTGTGAGTTTATTTATCAATTCCAGGAATCTCTTGTCAGACTCTTTAGGGTTTTCTAGATATAAGATCATATCATCAGCAAAGTGTGACAGTTTGACCTCTTCTTTCCCCATTTGGATACCCTGGATTTCCTTCTCTTATCTAATTCCTCTGGCTAGGACTTCTAGCTCTATGTTGAATAGAAGTGGTGGTAGTGAGAACTCAAACAAATCAATAAGAAAAAAATCAAACAACCCCATTAATAAGTGGACAAAAGACATGAACAGAATCTTTTTAAAAGATTTAATGGCCAATAAACATGACAAAATGCTCAGTCTCTAATCATCAGGGAAATACAAATCAAAACCACAATGAGACTTCACCTAACCCCAGTGAGAATGGCTTTTGTCAAAAAGCCCCAAAACAACAGTTGCTGTCATAAATGCAAAGAAAAGGGAGCACTTACACACTGTTGATGGGACTGCAAACTAGTACAACCTCTATGGAAAATAGTATGGAGATACCTCAAAGAACTAAAAGTAGACCTACCATTTGATCCAGCAATCCCACTATTGGGTATTTACCCAAAGGAAAAAAAGTCATTTTACCAAAAAGACATGTGCCCTCAAATGTTTCTAGCAGCACTATTCACAATTGCAAAGATGTGGAATCAGCCCAAGTGCCCATCAGTAGATGACTGGATTAATAAAATGTGATATATGTATACTGTGGAGTACTATGCAGCCATAAAAGTGGTGAACTAATACCTTTTGTAATAACATGGATAGAACTGGAGACCACTCTTCTAAGCAAAGTATCACAAGAATGGAAAAACAAACACCACATGTATTCACTATTAAATTGGAACTAATCAATCAACACCCTGTGCACATATGTTAGTAAAACTTAATGGAAACCAAGTATGTGGGAGGGGTTAGGAAGGGATGGGTAAATTTATTCCTAACAGGTATGATCCACACTGTCTCAGTGATGGGCACACTTATAACTTTTACTCAAACTGCACAAAAGCAAAACACATAATCAAAATGTTTGTACCCTCATAATATTCTGAAATTAAAAAGAAAAGAATTCCTAAATGGAAATTGTAGTCTGTGTTTGGGAACATACCTCTGAAATCATTATGGCAATAAGTGGGAAATACTTATTATTATGATTTAATATAAAAAATAACCTGGAAACACAGAATTCTTCAGGGATGCTCCAAATATGAAGAACACCTGTCAGGGGGACTATGTAACCCAGTGCAGTTGTGATCCACCTCTGGAGAATATGAGGAGGAGGAAAGAGGGAGGGAAACTAACTTAGATTGATGTGTCACAAACTGTTTTCTCTTCACTAAAATCCATTTCCTTTTCTTCCCAGGCACACAGCAAAAGGCATTTCCCAGCTTCCCTTACAGTTAGGCATGACTATGTGACTAAGTTCTAGCCAGTGGAATATGGATGGAAGTAAGATGTTTGCCATTTTCAGGCTTGAGCAATAAAACCTCCACAGCCCCACTCCATCCTCGTTCTGTTTCTGCCATTTTGGTGTAGACCAGCATGACACCCACAAGATAATGGAGTTTCAACACGGAAAGAGGCTGAATCCCTGAACTGATGCATGGAAGAGTGCTGCCTACCACCCTGAATACCTACTTCGGATTACTACATAAGTGAGAAATAAAATTACATTTTGTTGGGGCATTATACATTATAAATCAGTCCATGCAGCAGTTTAGCGTATACTAAGGAATACGATTGTATCTATTAAATGCAGCATGTGGATGTTTTGTCCCACTAGAGTCTCATATCTGCTAGAGCAGTGGTCCCCAGCCTTTTTGGCACCAGGGACTGGTTTCATGGAAGACAATTTTTCCATGGACACTGTGGGGAGGCGGAGCTCAGGCGGTGATGTGCGCTATGGGGAGCGGCTATAAACACAGAGGAAACTTTGCTCACCCGCCTGCCACTCACCTTCTGCTGTGCGGCTCGTTTCCTAAGAGGCCATGGACTGGGACCAGTCCCCGGCCCAGGGGTTGAGGACTGAAGTTTTCTCTTAGTTTCTAGTAAAACTCATCTTTATTTATTTAATTATTTTTTTAAAAGATGACACAAATGAGTGTTTGAAAGGCCTCCTGGGGCAGAGGTTGGCATTCCAGGGCTTTTGGTTCTGCGACCCCCTCCCTGTGAGGCAAGAAGAGTAGTATGTTCCCTTCTGAGGTCCCAGAAGGAGAAACGAGCAAATCGAATGGGCGAGGCGGAGGTACTGAATGCTGTGGTTCCTTACCTTATTGCTCACGAAATCTGTGACCCTCACCGATGCCTTCCTCTGTGTAGTGTATCCATAAAGACATTTATTTCTAGAGGGCATCCATGAAGAACTTTTGAGTTCTGCACTCATTTAGCATGGAGAAAAGGGGAGGCATGTCAGATATCTGCAAACTAGAGCTTGTCCAGGAAATGTACAAGGGGCTGGTGGAACAGGAAAGAGGAAATGTGTTTCTTAGCCAAGTCGGAGAAAGCTTCAAGGAGGAACTGCCTTGTCTTGAAAGATGAGCAGAACCCACTAGTCTAGAAAAGGAGCAAGGGCATTCTGAGCAGAGAAGAATAAATGTATTTCAGACTTGTTAGGCCATGGCCTTCACGCATTTGCCGATTACTGGGCCTTGATGCCTGACCCTGTCGTACCACCGTGACAAATGCGGTTAGAATCACACTTATCCCAGCAGCTTGTATTTCTGCAGGGTTACCTGAGGACATGGACATAAAACTCATTCAGATAAGAGCTGTGTGCATCCCGCAATCTTGTCAATTATCCCTGGGCTGATTTGCATGCCTGCTCCTTCTCAGCTCCGACACTGGCTGGCAAAGAGGCCACTTCCTTTTATCGGTGTCTGTTGAGCTGTCAGGCTTGGTTTACAACACAGTAAGCTCAGAGACACTTACAATTAATGAGTTTCTCATGAGTGTTCACAAACACATTAAAAATGAGCAGGTAGCAGATTATCTATGGGCCCCAATAATCTACACTTACATAAATATCCAGTTTTTAGTAGACTGGAATTGTCTAAAAGTTCATTGTCATTTGTCAGATGGGATGTCAGTTTAATAGGGCCCTGAGTTTGTTTATGGGTCACCATATCCCACTAAACTGTCTAAATTGTCTGCCTGCTTCTAGAAACCCACTCATGCCTAAAAAGGTGGCTTTAGAACATAAGCCTTAGCCAAACTCGAAATCTGAGCATTTTAACCTCTGGTTCTTGGATAATTCACTGCTGAATTCTGGAAAAAGTTCTCTTTGTTTTTTTCCAAAATGCACATCCCCAAGAAAGATGCAAATATGGACAGTATGGAAGAAAGTGAGCATGGGTTTGGTTTGAGTCTCTGCTGCTTACTAGCTGCGTAATTTGGGGGCAAGTTACTTAATGTCTCTGAGCCTCAGTTTCCTCATCTGCAAATGGAGGTAATACTAGTAGATTTGACACAAGGATTAAATGAAATAAAAAGTGCAAGTAACAGCAAATTCACACAGCAGTCTGTGCCAATGGCATTTTTACATTAATTTATCCTTATGACAATCTTACCTGACAGAGGAAAGCAGTACTGTGTAACCCCATTTTGCAAAAGAGAACACTGAGGCCCTGGGAGGTTAAATCATTTGTTTAAAGTCACGTAGGTACTCAGCGAAGGACCTGGGATTCAAACACAAGCACTCTGACTGCAAAGACCTTGCTCATTTAAGCACTGTGCTGCACTACCCCGTGCAGCACCTGGAAAGTGGTCGGGGCTCTGTGAGTGCAGGGAAGCCAGAAAGATGAATATACTTTGTGCCTTGACTTTAAGAAAATGCCAGTCTGTCAGAGATATAAGACCATTTGAGCTCTGGGTTAGTGCTATCACTAGGGTAACCATGTTATTAGTTTTTATTGCTACATAACAAATTACAACACATTTAGTGGCTTAAAACAACACCTGTTCATTTTCTCGCAGTGTTCATGGGTCAGATGAGCAGGCATGGCTTAGCTGAGCCCTCTGCTCTGGGTCTCACAAGGCTGCAATCAAGGTGTCAGCTGGGCTGTATTCCTTTATGGAGTTCAGGGCCCTCTTCCAGCCCACATGGTTACTGGCAGGATTCAGCTCCTTGTTCTGCAAGATGGAGGCCTTCAGCTCCTAGAGTCTGCCCACAGGGCCTGCCCATATTTCCTGATGTAGCTTTGCGCAGTGGCAGTATTGTAGCCAATGAGGTTTACCCGAGGTGCAATTATTGCTGATTGAAAACTTTTCCCATATTTCCTGATGCCCTTTCCATAGGGTGAGTTCACATCATAGAAGCTTGCATGCTCAAGGTCAGCAGGACAATCTCTTGCTGTACTCTGCTAAGACAGTCTTCTATTTAATATAAGGTAACGTGATCAAGGGAGTGACTGCACCATCACCTCTGCCATATTCTACTGGCCAGAGGCAAGTCATTGATTCTGCCTGCATTCAAAAGAAGAGGCCCACAAAAGGACATGGCTCATTGGGGTTCACAGGCTGCGTCCTCCATGCCATACAACCCAGTGTTCAACTAGGACACTTCGGAGTGTGAAAAGATGCTATTCATTATGATGCTGGGACAACAGGCATAAACCAAGGTTGTCCTAAGCAAACTGGGCCACACAATTATTCCAGCTATAAACAGCACTGGCAACTTACTGTGGGGCTGGTGGGGACAGAGTATAATTCTGACCAGGTGGACCTGAGAATACTTCTTTCAGGAGATGAGTTTTTAATCAGGTCATGTGGGAAGGGTTAAATTTCTACAAGTTGAAATGGGATGGGGGCAAGCAAATCTTCAGACCGAGGAGCAGTTTGGGCAGAGATGTAGCAGTGAGGAGGAAACAGACCAGAGGTTCTCTGAATGAGAGAAGCTGGGGAGAGGCTTGTGAAATGTGCTTCAAGGGCCTCACTCCAGGTGGTCTACCTTGCTCTGTGCTCTTTGGCTGGAGTTTTTGGGTGGAGGGCACCTCTCCAACCTTTTATGTATTTTGGATATTCTAGAAGACCCACAGAGTAGAGGAGGAGACTGTCAGTTTCTTTTGAACCCATGTGGATCAGGCACTCCTCACCTCATTATTCCTATGGAGAAATTCCTAGACAAAGGAGCAAAAAGGGATCAGCCAATTCCATAAACTTGATCAATGATTTGTTAGAACTGAGATTAAATAACCATGTCAGTCCACAGATCAGCTCTGCAATGGACATATTCAGAGTGGTAGAGTGCATAATTCATTCCATAATTGTTCCTTGAGGGGTCTCTTTCATGGAGCAGTGCGTGCTTGGCTAACCACTTTCCCTGATTCAGGGGTGGTCATGTCCATTTCCCATCCATCTGTCTGCTTCTGTGACTACCCTGACAGGGAGCTTCCTGACCTCACGCCACTCATCCCTCACATAGGTAAATAGGTGTGATCCTTGAGATGGCCACAAATGGGCCCTCTGCTGCCACTAGCCCACTGGTCAGGTGCCACATGCTAGCATCACATGTGTACCACCTCTGGGGAAGGGCCCAGGAAGCTGCCCTGGAGGATAAGCCATCTGGCTCAGATGGGATCTCCGTTACCAGCTCAGGATCCAGCAGAGAAAGGTGGGATGGAGACCCCAAGACACAGCTGTGCCAAGCTGGGATGGCTCTTCAACTTCCTGCCAGGACAGAGGATGAGTCCGTACCCTGTACCCTCGGGGAGAGTGGAGCAACTCCACTCTGTTGGAGCAAGGAAGGAGAGGAGGAGGTCCAAAGGGTTGGAACAATCGATTCTTCACCATTATAAAGCAAAGGAAATAAATTTCCTGGGATTTATTCACTCCTTTATTCAACAGCTATTTATTGGTCTTCAACTATGTGCCAGGCACTGGACTTGGCACTGGAAGTTTGGTGGTGACCAGAACAAAATGTCTACCTTCTTGGATCTCACAGTGTTGGGCGAGGGGTTGGGGGTAGAGAGGTAATAAGGACACAAACCAAATAAACACAAAGTAGAGTATATGAAATGGGGTGCGGGGTAGTGGTAGAAACACCTGATTAAATACAAGGAAAGGAAGTTCTCTCCAAGAAAGTGACATTTTCTCTGAGATGTGAAGGATGAGAAGGAACAGAAGGAGCCAGTAATACCAAAAGCATTGCAGACAGAGGAGAGAACGTGTACAAATGCCCTAACACGGGGAAGAGAAATTGGAAAAGCCCCGGGTGGCTGGAGTTCTGAGTGAGCAAGGGCTGGGCTCAGAGTGAGACAGAAGCATGACTGGAGCTAGTTCCCACCAGACTCCTCTGCCAGAAGAAGTCAAGTTTTATTCTAAGTCCAGTGGGAATCTCTTGGAGAGTCTTGGAAATATCACATTGGTCATTCCATGGTGAATAAACGGGGGGCGGGGGGGTAGGAAACTAAAAAAGAGGGAGACTCATTCAGAGGATGTCTTCAGCCTTCTAAGAGGTAACGGTGTCCTGGACGATATCCTGGTGTCAATGGAAGTGGAGAGGGATGCTCAGATATAGGCAGCATGCTAGAGGTTAATTAACTTGGGTTTGCTGATGGATTTGATTTGCGGAGTGAGGGTGCAATGCTTATTCCCATGTTTCTGGCTTGAATGCTGCTAAAAGTTGTCACCTTTCAGTGAGACAGGAAAGTTCAGGAGAAGAAGAGGTTTGAGGTGGGAGGGACCTGACTGTTTGGGGGCAGCAGGGGCTGAGTCTTGGACACGTTCAAGGAGGTTTCTCCAAGATGGAGAAGTCAATTGGAGGAGTCGTCATCATGGGGTACTTAAAGCCATGGGGCTACAATCAGAATATTAGGCTGCCTTCCTGCCACTGGGATTTGCATTATTTCACAAACTATGAAAATGTGTGTGAATTTCTAGTCATTCAAAGCTTTGTAGCAAAACCTTCTGCCTGAGGAGAAGAGAGATCAGCCACAGGACTGGGGAATGTGAGAATGTCCTCCAGGGAGGAGAATGTTCCTCTGCTGTGCCCACCAACCTGGCACAACCTGGCAGGAGCCTAGTGCCAGCCAACGATAATATTTCCATGGTGAAGCTATCGTGACTTAAAAAAAAACTGTGGCAAGTTTGGATTATTGGAGCCCAGTTATGGGCCCATGGAGATTAAGCCATCTCTATACTAGTGAATACTTTTAAATTCTTATACTAAAAAGTTAAGTAGAGGGTCAAAGAGGAACTTACCAAGAACTTTCAAATTAATTATATATTCAATATTAAATATAATCCCATCATGATAGAAGCAAAAATTTATTGAGTGCCCACCATGTGCCAAGCACTATGCCCAGTACTTTACCCAGAGCAAGTCTGTGAAGGTGTTAGTATCCCCATTTTATGGCAGAGGACACTGAGGCTAATGTAATTGAAATGGCAAAGTCTGCCTAATCCTGTCCTCTGCATAGGATGCCATTTACAAAGTGAGCCAAGTACAGTCAGTACAGTCTGTGGATACAGACCTCTGTATTCAAACTTGCACGGGAATGACAAAAACCAGACACACAAGAGTGGTCCCCTCTGGGAAAAGTGGCACCAGAAATGGATCAAAGAGGAGTATACAGGGGCAGAAACTGTACCTGAAGCAAACATTACACAATGTAAATCTAATAAAGCTAGTGTGGGAATGCAGGTGTTAGAGTGTTTGCTATACATTTTAGAATGTTTGCAATATTCCTAATAAAAAATAAAATTGAACAGACAAAATGTGCAAAGGCCTTGCTCTAGAAGTTGGTTTTGATCACCAACATTAATTCTGCCTGGGAAATGTCCGTGGGTGAATCTCTACCCACTGCAGCCACAACACATGCATGATGAGCATGAGGACTGAACTAACTTCATCGTGTCTCTAGGACGCTGGACGCTGGCTGATTAATTTACAACAACAACAACAAAAAGGCTGTTTCCAGCTCAGAAATGCAAGTCATGCTGTAGCTATGGTCATGAGAAGCAGTGCTGAGCAGTAGAGGGAAGAGAAAATATCCTCAGTTGGAAAGAGCCTGGTCTCTGGAGTCACACAGATCTGGAGGGTAAGGTCAAGGAGGAAGGTCTTTCAGGGGATAAGGAAACATATATTAAGTTCTCCCTGCCTATCAAGAACTCTGTTAAGTGCTCTACACACATTATTCTATTTAATCCTTCAAACAGGTGTAACTGTATCCATTTTAGAGATGAGAGAAACCGAAGCTTAGAAAGATTAAATGACCTCCCCAAGATGCACAGTCGTAAGCTGAAGCACAAGGCTTACCACTTACCCGGATCTGTTTGATTTTAATGCCACTTCTCTTTCCGTTGCATTAAGATGCCACCCTCTGTGAGTTCCTTTCTGCCGGAGTCCCCCACTGCCTCCTGAGATAGCCCCTTCCTCTCTGCCCGCACCAAGTCAGCAGGGTCCAGGCCTCTTACCTAGAAGATCCAAGAAGCGAAAGGACCCAGGTGGCAGAAGAGAAGTCAAAGGCCAGGAGGGAGCTGGGTGTCCTTTTCAAAGGTTGCATGCTCGATGATTTAGACAGTATTTCCTGGTTATAACGGTCTGTCAAGGAAGAGTGATCCTGGTCACTGAAAGGGAAACTGACAGGTGGCAAAACAAATAGCCTGGTGGTCAGATGCAACGGCAACAGGATTCTCCTGAGAAGGCAAATGAGGATGATGAGGGGGATCCCACTTCTAGAGCAACCTCTATAGGCAGCAAGTCCCTCCTGGTCTTCAGGGCAATCGATCCATTGGGCCCCTAGAAGAAAACATAGCATAAGAAGATACATCTGAAGAGAAGAAGGAGACGGGGAAGCTATAACACAGTCCAAGTTTGTGGATGGTGGTGAAGTTCCAGAGGAAAAGTTCCAGAGGTGATGTCCACTAGGAGAGGGGATTCAGGGTGCCTGGGGCAAGTGGCCTTCCTAGCAGGGAGCACCTAGGGAGATGGGAGGGGCACGCTTACTTCTCCATGCTTCAGACATGTTCAAGAATGGCCACATTCATGATTTTTCTCCATGAACAACAGACTTTTTAATAGAAAGGGACTATTAGTTTTACCTCTTTCCCAAAAGGAATTTCCCAGTGGAAAAACAAACAAAAAAAAGACCAATGGTGTGGCAGACACTTACGCATGTAAATTCACTCCAAAGAAAGAGTTAAAGTGCTTTCTAATATAAATTGGTTTTCAGTATTTCAGTGCCAATATAATTAGATTGTAACAAGCAAAGCCCTGTAACATAACACAGCGAAAATTTGAAAATTTGATTCTGCCTGGCAAACAACCAAGTCCCTGCGTGTGCGCAAACCTGACATTAATAAGCTACAAGAGATTACATGATTTAGAAAAGAAGCACTTGGTGTTACCAAATCAAATAATAGATCTCTAGGCTATAATTAGGAGAATTGGGACTCAACAATGAAGTCACAATACTGTAATTTAGCTGTGAGTAACAGAGCCACGGAGTCATATTAGGAGGTGGGATAGTGTCTCAGTGGCGTGCAGCTCCCAGTGGGGCGGCTGCTCTGACACTCCGCACAGAGCCACCTGTTGGCACCGTGATGCCACGTGATGGACCCTGGCCCTCCATGGCTGTGTGGGACCCTAGTGCTTCAGACACACGACTTTAAAGATGGAGCCCCCCAGGGACAGCTGAGGGGAGCAGAGCTGCTGCCAGGACCATGTGGGCAAATTGCTGCCCCAGCGTGCTTTCAGGGCTAACAAAGGACACATTAAAAACGTAGAAACATAATCAAAGCAAAACAAACACTGCAAAAAATAAAAAGAGAATGAGAGAGCCCAGCGACATCATTTATAGTCCCCGAGCTGCAGGGGATTGTCAGGTTGGGCGAGTGCATTTTTCCTCTAAAATAGTTTCTACTTAGTGTAGGCAGAGCCTTACTCAACCGCCTCCTGGCAGAGTAACACAATCTGTGCTCTTAGGTCATAAAACCATATAATTTCACGTGGAAAAGAAACCCTAGCAGGGCTTCTTAACCTGAGGTCCCCCGAAGGGGTCCATGGAGAGAAGTGAATTTCAATATAATTGGTTTTCTTTGTAATCCTATGTATTTTATTTTATGCGTTTCAAAACATTATTCTGAGAAGGGGGTCTGCAGCAGATGCTGGAAGTGCCCCTCCGCATATCCCTCCAACCTGTCTGTATGCCCAGCTGGCTTCCAACCACCAGCATCTGCATCTCTCTACCCCACCAACTATGCAAAGCAGCATTGCCTGGATGCCCACACGTGGCAGGCTGGAGGTGCCAGGGTATTAATACCCTCAGGAGTAGGTGTGTAATTACCCCAGCTCCCTCACCCTTCAGGTGGAAAATTTCTGAGAAGTGGTTTTGCACCTTGTCCCAGAGTATCCCTGTAGGATTAAGCTCCAGTTTTCCACTTTATTGGCTTCCTTTCCTTCCCTGCTTCTCTGTGGGGATTTTCTATACCCCCCAAATACATTACTTGCACTTAGGATCTGCTTCGGGGAAAACCCAAAGATAGGGTCCATGGGTCAACAGATGACCAAAGGGGTCCATGGCAATAAAGAAGGTGGAGAAGCCTTGCCAGGTAAGTATTGCAGGTCCTCCCCTCACTCCAATCACCATTTCACAGCTGATGAAACTGGGTCACAGAGAGCTGAGCACCTTGCCCTGCAAAAGGGAGTTGTGAAGCATGGCGTTCACTTCTTTACGGCTGCTGTTGCTGTCTTGCTTCCTTATTCATTTTCCTCAGTCTGTTCTTTCAGCTTGATTTCTCTTCTCTCCTTATTCCTTCCCCAATTCTCTCCATCAGCAGCCGTTGGTCTAGCACTGCCTGAAAGCAGGCCCTTTGGATGATTCTGTCTTCTATTCTCCCCAGATGCATTTGGTGGGGGCCTTACTGTGCATGACCCTAGTCCCGCTGCAGCTGCTTCCAGGCCTGAGCCACAGCAAGTGTGGGAGCAGCGTCTCTCCTCTTACATGTATTCAACACCAATACCATTTCCATCCGTTTTGTTACCCCTTGGGCCACATGGCACCTGAGCATAAGCTTTATCTGTACGAGGATTTCACAATAAGATTTAGCACTGGGATGGAAAATAACATACATGTTTTAATTACATTTATATCATTTCTTTATAAAGGACATTATTCCAATTATTATTTTAAACAACGTTTAGAAATACTATAATATAATAAAAGGAAGATATAAAAATATTGGACAGAAGAAAAATAGAGATACAATTGTATTAGGAAGCCAGGAGGAAAGTTGCACAGAAATAACACACAACCATGTTAATAGTAATAATAATAAAGCCGTTTACATTGATTATTTCATCTGATCCTCACCAGTGCCTCAGGAAGTTGGTATTATTGTTTATAGATAAGGAAACTTCCTACTTTCTTTATTCTCCTTCTTATTAAAAACAAAAACAAAAACTTCCTTGCCCCCTTCGCTCCAAGTTGGAGAATTAATCTTGGCTTGCTGATAGGCCAACAATCTGATTAAGTTCTTTTTATATTATTTTGAGTGACTTTTCAGATCTTACTATAATTGTCTCCTAGTTAATTAATATGAATCTTGATGTTTTACACACTTTGACATATAAAATAAAACAAAATAAAAACCATTTCCAGTATTATGAGTAAATTGTATTCAGGCAAGGCAGCTTTCCCAAAATTCCACAAAGCTACATTTAAGATGGTCAGGACTTTCAACCAGGAAGCAAGACTCAGAAAAGAAAACAAAGAAAGCAAGCCTAGGCCAGGCAGACTTTATTTGGGGGTTCCGCAAGACAATTCCTCTGAAACAATAATTTGCCCTCCATTGTCTATTCTTCAGCAGCCCAACGTGATAATTAAGAAGAAGAAATCCAACTACGTGATTTCCCTGTTCTGAAACTACTACTAGATCACTATTAGAGAGGATAAAGATTTAGTTGTCCAGGAGTTTCCAATATACATTCCTATCTAATCTAATTCCACCTTTAAATAACACTATTCTGCTTCACAATTAGATGTGAAGATACCACGTGTGTTAGTTTGTGTATGTTGCTATAAAGGAATATCTTAGGCTGGGCAATTTATCAAGAAAAGAGTTTTATTTGGCTCACAGTTCTGTAGATTGTACATGAAGCATCTGCTGGGCTTCTGGTGAGGGCCTCAGGCTGTTTCTATTCATGAGGGAGGCAGAGGGGAACTGCCATATACATAGATCACACGGCAGCACAGGAAGCAAGAGAGGCGGGAGGGAGAGGCCAGGATCTTTCTAAGAACCAGTTCTCGGGAAAACTCTCACAAGGACTAATACAAATAACTTATTATCTTGAGGTCACACCACACCACTCATGAGGGATCTGCCCCATAATCGAAGCACCTCCCATCAGGCCCCACCTCTAACACTGGGGATCAAATTTCAACAGGAGATTTGGAGGGGACAGACATCCAAACTATGGTATCATATAAAGAAGCATTTCCAATTTCTCCCTTCTTTCCCTTTACACATTGCTGTCATTCATTTCACTTAGCCATATGCTATAATCATCCAATTTATTGTTACTATTATTACTTTAACCAGTTATCAATTAAAACTAAGAAAAACTAATGATTTCACTTACCTACATTTATTCCTTCTCTGATATTCTTCCTTTCTTTATGTGGATCCAAGTTCTGACATTTAATTTTCCTTCTGCCTGAAAACCTTCATTTATAACATTTCTTGTGAGGAAGATGTATTGGTGATGAATTCTCTTAGTTTTTGTTTATCAGAGAATGTTTTTGTCTCTCCTTCACTTTTGAAGGATAAATTTACTGGGTATAGAATTCTGGGTTGGTGTTTTTTTCTTTTAACACTTTAAATACTTAATTCCATTCTTTTTTTACTTGCACGGTTTTTGATGAGAAATCTGATGTAATTCTTATCTTGTCCCTCTGTGGAACAAGAGGGTAGTTGTTGGTGGATGGTTCTTCCTACCTCCATCCTCCACCCTCAATTCTTTTAAAATTTTTCTTTTCTTTCTTGGTGGAGGGGAGGGTAGCTTGACTGTGATATGCCTAGGTATAGATTTTTTGTATTTATTGATGTTCTCTGAGCTTTCTGATTCTATAATTTGGTGACTGTCATTAATTCTGGAAAATTCCTAGTCATTATTATTTCAAATATTTCTTCTTTCCCATTCTCTCTTTCTTCTACTGGTATTCCAACTATAGGTGTGTTCTATCTTTTGAAATTATTCAATAGTTCTTGGATGTTCTGTTGTTCTTCCTCCTCCTCACATTTATTTTTATCTTTGAGCTTCATTTTCAGAAGCTTCTTTTGAACTATTTGCCAATTCACTGATTATTTCCTTGCCTATGTCCAGTCTACTGGATGAGCTCATCAAAGGCATTCTTTATTTCCATTACAATGTTTTTGATTTCTAGCATTTCCTTTTTATTCTTTCTTAGAATTTCCATCTCTCTGTTTACATTACTCATCTATTCTTGAATGTTGTCTGCTTTTTCCATTAGGGTCTTTAACATATTAATCATAGTTATTATAACTGCCATGTCTGATAATTACAACATCTGTGTCATATCTGAGTCTGGTTCTCCTGCCTGCTTTGTCTCTTCAGATTGTGTGTTTTTTCTCGACTTTTAGCACGCCTTGTGATTTTTTGTTTGTTGAAAGGCAGATGTGTTGTGCTGAGTTGTAGGAACTGAAGTAAATAAGGCTTTAGTATAAGGATTTATGTTAATCTTGCTAGGATTTGGGCTATGTTAATACTTGCTGTAGCTGTAGGTTCTAGAGGTTTCAAATTCCTGTAGTGTCCTTGTTATTGTTTCTCCTATTGTCTTTGGGCTTCATTAAGAATTCTTCCACAGAGAGAATCTGTGACTAACAGTTCTATCCGCTGTAATCCACTGTTATTATACTGGAAACCTGTTGGTGTGGTAGTAAGGTTTGTTAGAATAGAAGTATTCCATAATTTTATTAAATCTTTGTCTTTTAGTAGGGCCTCTGTGGGTTGTGACCTCCACAAGTAATTCTCCATTGGTATAGAATTTCTCCCCTTCTTAGATGAGACAGGAAGGCAAGACAGAGCTGAAATGGGAGGAATGCCCTTCCTCTAGGTAGGATAAGGATCTTATAAACTCGTTCCTTCCCTCTTTCCATGAAGAGGAAAGGGGACATTCTCTCTGTTACGGAGAATGTTATGGTATGATTACTCTTCTCTTTCTGGTACCAGGGCCACCAGGGATCTCCATCATGAGAGACTGATGGGGTTCCTAGAGGCAAAGCCCATAAAAGTGTGAAGCCTCCTTCATGCTGCACCCCAGGAGTTTCTCACTCTCATACTAGCCTATACTCAACTTCAAACACTTCATCCACATTACCATTTTACTCTTCCTATCAGTTCATGACTCTAGCAGCTTCTGCTCTAGCTAAGCAAATCTCAGCTGTATCTCTCCAGATCCACTTGTCTCTCCAGATTGTGGGACATTAGTTTACCTTGTCACTTTACTTCTCTGACAACTCAAGAAAAGTCACTGATTTTTAGTTTTCTCAGTTTTTTCTTGTTGTAAGGATATAAGTGATGACTTCTAAGCTCTTCACATGTCAGAGTTGAAACTAGAAGTCCAGCATTGACATGTTTAACTCTAGAGTAGAAGAAGGTTTTGACATAGGAGGAGAATTCTATCCTTTTCTACCTGAGAGATTTTGAGAGGAAAAAATAGAAACAGAAGAAGAGAAGGTCTGATGCCAGGGTTTTTATTTTTCCATCTGCTCATCTCAGGGCTGACTCTTAAATGGGAGTGGCTTAGAGACATCCAGATTAGAGGAGGAAGAACATGGACAGGTTTTCTTCCCTGCTTTAGTTGTAGGACTTGGCGGAAGAGTACCTCCTGGCAGCCGCCCACCTCCCCAAAACTCTGACAGTGCAAGAGGGTTAGGAGGAGCTGCTGGCTTACCACTTTCCTAAGCTTCTCTTGGTTCCCCTGGGGCATGTCCAAGACTCGGAAGTTCCCAAAAGGTGATTCAAAAGGCAGTGGATTTGGGACCCAATGGACTTGACATGGAATCTGCCATAACAAAGGTATAAATGACTCCAAGGAGAGGATGCAGAATGGATGCCAAGGCCTGTGGTGTCTTGGCATAAGCAGAACTGCAGATGGGTCTACAGTGCCAAGGAAAGCTTAGATGAAGATCAGGTAGCCATGAAGGGCCACCAGGTCCAAATAAAGCTGAAAGAGAGAAGCAAGGCAAAGGAAAGCACTCGCTATAGACTCAGCTGCAATGGGACAAGTGCCATCAGGCAGAAGAAGACATTACTTCATAGACCACAGAAGTTAGTACGAGAATGCCTCAAAGATCTGAGGGCACCTTCTCCTAGAGTAGCACAAGGTCCCAAGTAAGACACTCTCCTCCCCTTAAACATAGATGCCATCTTGATTTGTAGCTGAAGGTAGGGAAACAAAATTAGATTCTTCCATCAGATTAAAGTTACAGATTGGATAAAGAAAATTAATTATTTTTTATTCTAAACATCAGGCAATGCATGAAAAATGTCAGAGAAATTTAGAAAATTAAATAAAATACATTTTCTCTGTGCCCATCTAAATATAGTGGGCAATTTGTGACTCTACTACATTCTCCTGCCCATTACTCTGATTTATGTTCTTTATCTTTATGATCATTTACTGTGACCTGAAGTTTTCTTATTTATTTGTTTGATTAGTTTTCTACATCAGTAGAAGGAGAGCTCCAAGAAAAAGTAGGCTGGCATTTCTCACTGGGTCCCCAGCCCTGAGACCAGGGTCTGGCTTATGGCAGGTGTTCAATAAACAGTTATTGAAATAATGGTGCTTTGTAAAGCCTCTTTGTCAGGTGAGACACATTGCTATAAGGATATTAAACCTCAAATAATTATTACATTAATATTTGTTAAGCGCTAAAAGCACCTTACATGTGTTGACTTACCTAAATACTTATAACACCACCACAAAGTTAGTAATATTATTATCCAGCTTCCAAAGGAAGAAATGGAAGCACAGACATTTTAGGTAAAGCTTTCTAGGTCAGAGAGCTCACAGAGCTCACAGGAGTCAGAGCCAGGGCTTCAAACAAGGCAATCTGGTCCCAAAGCCTGTGCTCCCATCCACTACGCCATACTGTCTCTCAGAATCTCATGTGTGGCCTCAGCTCACCGCCTCCTTCTCCTCCTCCCTCACACCAGATGAGCCACAGACGGTTAAGTAGGCAGCGAACACTTCTCAAGATGTTTTCATCGATTTTGCCAACACTCAGCTGCTTTATCGGCTCTGATGAAACATTTGTGACAACCACAGCAATTGCAATGATCATTTCCATGCTGAAAACATTTGCCTACAAAGCAGACATTTTCTCTTCAAAGTAAACACTGGTGCTGCAGAGCGGAGGCTGCCCATACCCATACATGCTGCTTCCTCTAAATGCCTTGAAGGCAAAATCCCCCCAAGCAATGATGACAACAGAGAACAGGATGTGGGCTTCTCCTCCAGGAGACCTTGTCTGACATTCCCAGGAGAGCCGTGAAGTGTCTCCTTTCATCCTCCACTCTGTCCCCTAACCCAGCACTTAACTTCACACATACGAATAACGCTAGGTCCAGGGCAGTAACCCTTACCAATCACGTGTCTGGTCCCCATCTTGACTTTGCATCGTGAGGGTAGGGATGATGCCTTATTGATCTTAAGCCCAGCACTCAGTGCACTTGCTTCATTAATTAGCTGACAGTAAACAGAAGACCTTGAAACCCCTTGAAGCTGGTCCTTTAGATATTCAGAGGAAAATAAGACAGAAGGCAATAAAGCTGGGTGGAAAGAGGAAAAAACCACCTTAGAGCAGAGTTTCTATAAATATGTTTCAGTAAGTCCTATTCTAAAGGCTATTAATAGAGCATTTGGTGTGAGGGTGGGATGGGAGGCTCTCATTACTAAATTAGATGAATACACGCAGAGCTGAGTTGAATTTAAGGTAAAAGATCTCTGGTCTTCAGGACTTCTCAGAGCCTTTGGCATGTCAAGATGGCTGGTAAATTTCTAGAAGGTGCATGCTATGTATAGCATTTTGCAAATGCTATAGGGCAAATCAACCATAGGGTTGATTCTTTTCCAGGCTCTTCAGGGTCCTAGTGGACCATAAAACCAACACGAAGAAATGCTATCTGCACAGGCAAGAGTAGAACTTCCTTGGTCTAACAGTGTTTTACATAGGCATGGAGGGACAGACTACAGAATGCCTCTCATTAACATGGCTGAAGTCTTTCTGAGAACAGAGAGACTCCCCCTAGGCCCAGATAGCATCTCTGTAGGAACCGACTCTCAGATGCACGGAAGAAGGTACTATAGACATAACACAATGGACCATTATAAGCCAGGCACCGTGCTGGGTCCTCTCAGAAATCTAGTTCAGCCCCTGACAGCCCTGTGAGGTCAGCATCAATATCTGGTTGCACAAATGAGGAACTTCAGGACTGTGGAGGCTGGGCAGTGGCTCATGCAGGCAAGACAGGAGTCTTCTGATCCCAGCCGCAGTGTCTTCTCTGCTTCCCCGTCCTAGCTGCTCAGATGAAGACTAAAATCCAAAAGTTGTGAGCGGTTTGCCTCTCTTTCGAGACCCATCCTCTCCTTGTAGAACCTGACCAGAAACCAGCTTTGCCTGGAGCAGCCAGTAGGGCAGGATGGAGACCCTTCCCCAAGTCAGAGAGAAGCTCTCATCCCTCATCTGCACACTGAATCACAAACTTTGCCAGCACTCTTAAGTGATTGTGACTGTTTCGTTTTTGAAATATCAGTCAGCCTGTTCGAGTAATTTTATACTTAAATTATTTAAATGCAATCTATCCATTGAAGCAATTTCCCCTGAACAGGAGAAGTGTTTTCTTTTTTAGGGAACTGAAGCATGATAAATAAATGAATAAAGACTTGTAGCAGTGTCTCTCTCTCTCTCTCCTGAAGAAAGCACTTCAGCGGCGAGTCCCTCTTGTCAGAAATCTTGGAACTCATAATATTCCCTGTGGTTCTGCTGCTCAGCATTAAAAATAACCAAAGACTCGAGTCACAGTTGTTTTTTTTTTTCTAGACACGAAGCGCATTTTACGCCACAATGCCCGGGATGACACAGGGACAGTGCCGAGCTTGCTAATATTCTCTACTGCCTCTCTCCCCAGGCCTGCAAGCAGTTAGAATGGCTTAGTGGTGATCACAAATGCTGTCCCATTTGGAAAGCACTTCTTTAAGGCAGCACAGATTAAAATTCATGAAAGGCGGCTTGCTTGCATAAATAAATTAAAAGATGCAAAACTAAAGTTTAAACACCCATACACAACTAGCATTTTGCAAACACCATATGCACTTCGGTTCTCAATTCTGGGCTGTCATGCAAGAAGGAGGGAAAGAGGCCTCATTGGGTTTGAATGCATAAAACTGGGAGCACCTTGATCACCTTTGGCACAAAGGAGTCTCAGCAGCAAAGTGTGGACTAATTGATTTGAACCTTGTCTAAATGCATATGGATTTTAGAGGGGGCATACCAGTATCTGCAGAGTACTGTAAAAAGAAATGGAAGAAGAAAACACAGGCCTTGTGATCAGACAATGCCAGGTTCAACTCCTAGCTCTTGAAATTACTGTACTGGCTTGGGTAAATCAGGAATAGTCTCTGATACTCAGTGTTCTCATCTGTTAAATAAGCATAAGAAAACAAACCTATAACCTCAGACCATTGTATGGAGAATAAGTGATATACGTGCATAAATCAGCTGGCAGAGAGGAGGTGCTCACACACTTTTAATTCCCTTCTTGCTGCCTTTAGCTTACATTTCTACAGCGGTGGTACTGTGAAAAGGGAATGAGTTCTGAGCCAGATGCTCAGCTCTGAGCTGAGCCCCAGCTCACTGGCTGTGTGACCTCAGAGAACTGATTTCATCTCTCTGAGTCTCAGTTTCTTCGGTCGTAAAGATGGTAACATTACTTCTCTCCCAAACATACACAACATCTGTGAGGTTTTCTGTCCTGTCAACACTAGAAGGTAGGCATGAGCAGCAACCTTATCACCATATCCTTAGTAAGAAAACTGATGCTTAGAGATGAGGCAGAGTGAGCCCGGAGTGACTTAGCAGGTGAATGACAGACCCAGGACCAAAGGGCAGAAGAGCCTAGCCCCCTAGCTTCATTGCATATGAGTTCTCGGCCCTCCTTCTACCCCAGTGCCTTCCTGCTGACCCTGCAGCAGCTCAGGGGCTTCCAGGAATCAACCTGGTCCGAGTTTTCCCTAGCTGTAGGCGTTTTGAGGACTGTCGGATCCAGATGGAATGATTTCATCTCCAAGCTCCAAAGCCTGGCTGCCAAATTCAAATCATTCGATGCAATTGGCATCCGTGGGATAAATTTCAGTCGCTCATAAGGAACAAGTGTGCTCTTTGGTAGGGTTTTCTGAAGACCCTAAGCTTATGGGCTCGCATGGGGAGAGTGCCGGAGCTGAAGTTCCCCAAAAACTTCCTGTGGGAGTGGTGAGTGCATGGGGGAAAGGTCAGCTTGGAACACATTCCCCTTTATGGATGGCTTCAGGAGCCTGGAAGCACCCATCTGGCATTCTCTCTCTAGAGCTCTCTAACAAGATATTCAACCTCAGGAGTCCTAAGAGTCAGGCCCAGACACAAGGGGGCACATTCTAAAATACATCATATCAGTCAGTGTCTTGGTAGTGAGCAACAGAAATAAATTCTTGCTAATAGAAGCAAATTAAAAGTGTGAGAGGAATTTATAAATAAGGCCATTGGGTAAAATATCCTCCAGTAGATAGAATGTTAATCTGAAATCCTCTTGCTACAAAATATTAAATATCTAGAAAGGCTAGAAAAAAGTGACAAAATATATATTTGAGCTTGTAAAAGCTTGTAAAAAAGTAAGAGAAATCTCCAGGGGGATTAAAATAAAGAGGAAATGAAACCTTTGTGAGCCTACCCTGTAACTGCCTTGATAAGTAGGTGGGGACATTGGAAGGGGAATGGGGAGTGCCACTGTCATTGACCTAAGAGCTTGGGATTTTATTCCTACATTGGAAAAGATTTCTGCATAAAGCCAGGAAAAGGGGCACAGCTTGTGTAAAAGAACAGAATTAAAAATCCACTAATTCACTTTCTGTGAATAAGGGTGCTTATCTGTCTTGATTGAGCTCTAGGAGGAAAAATGAAATCTTCTCTAAGAATAAATAAGCTCAAGGACATACCTCACACAGGTTTGGAGTTCAAACTTATACAGTACATGTCGTTTGATGGCCCTGCCTCCCCCAGCACAAGAAATTAACAACAACAACAAAATAGATCTCAAACAGGGAGGGATATTTTGGAGCACCTAGAAGATGCAAGACTAAAAACATTTCTGGAGGATGGGCCCTCAACCCAGCTGGCAAAGGCATCCTACATATAAAGTCCCACTAAAGATGTATATATAATCCAATATTATAAAATATTATAGTGTAGGAGAAACAGCTTGTGTATCTCAAGAATTCCCCTTCTCCCACGCTGCTTTGCTTAGAACTTGGAAGTTATCAAACTCTCTGGCAGCTACGAGTAGCCATATGATTATGTTCTAGCTAATAAGATATAAGGAGAAGTATTATATGGGAACATCCAGTTTAAATTTCCTTCAAAGATGCTGGCCTGCACCCTTTGTTCTTTCTCCCACCCTTTGTCCAACCTGCTGTCTGTGGCATGGATATAATGGCTGGTGCTCTATCTTGGACCATGAGGACAACTGTGGAGTCACCATATCAATCCTGTACTATATCACATCAGAATTTTTATATAAGACACTTAAACTTCTATTGTTTGTCATTATTTTCATTTTTTATGCGACATGTGGTGAAACCAACTCCTGACTAATGCAATGAGGAAAAAAAAAAAATCTACCATGGGTCAAGTCAGCAGGAAAAATATTAATAAATAACAGTGCCGTGTTCTTAAGAAAATTAGATAATATAAATATTGGAAAGTGATTGTAAAATACTGTCTAACTGATTAAAAGAAGAAATATAATATATGAGAAAAAATGAGACATGAAGGAAAGAGTCAGGCATATTTTTAAAAGAATGAAAAAACAGGAATAAAATTTTTTAAAATGTAGCCATTGAATTTTAAACAATAAGAAAAAACCTCAATGGATGAGTTTTATAAGACCACTCTATAGAAGGGAAGAGAGAATTAGTGAACTGGAAAAGATGCATTATAATGAAACTATAGAACGCCAAAGAAAAAAACTCAAAAGCAGTAAGAGAAGGAATTGGTTAACTGACAGAACACTGTTTTGTGAAAATAAGTAATTCCAAATCTAAACTGTTAAAACTCTAGATTATTTTAAGTCTTAAAGGAATGTTATTATGGGGCCTGAGTCACATGGCAGCAGCTGTCTCCTAGGCAGCTGTAACCTAGGCAACTGTAACCTTTGTTTCTCTGACTATAGATTAGCCTTCTTCCTTACCTACCCTGTTTTGTAAAATGTTGCAAATGACCAAAGGGTGCCAGAGAAAACCCCTTCTCTCCTCACTCTTGACCTTTATTATGTATTGACTTCCCTCTTGTCTTCCTCACACAAAGACTTCATGGCTATCACATTGCCTTAAGATGGAATGTTAAATATACTCTTTTAAATTGGAAAGGAAATGAAAACAAGTCCAAGGAAAATAAAACAAACTGTAACTCATAAATGAGCCTTGTGTAAAAAATGTTATAATCCTACTAAACTTCTTTATTTTCTGTCTATATAAGCAAGGACTTAAGTTTTCATTTCAGAACACTGACCCCATTTCTCTGGAGTTTGTTTGTCCCAAATGGTCACTCCCAGATTTTTGCTTGAATAAACTCTTTAAAACTAGATTCTGATCCTTTAGGTTATTTCAAGTTGACATTATCAACAGAAAAAAGAAAAACATAATATAGTGGAATAATGTTTTCAAAGTATTGACAGAAAACCATTGTCAACCTAGAATTCTATACCTAGCTAAATATCATTCTCCAATCAGAAGACTGAGGACAAAGACATTTGTAGATACACAAATACTAAGAGAACTACCACTAATAGATCTTCATTTAAAAAAATTACTAAACACTATATTTCATGAGGAACAATGAATGAGAAGGGAGCATTGGGTTACAAGAGTGAATGACATGCAAAGAAACTAGTAAACATGCAGATGAATCTAAATAAACATTAACTTATTAAGCAATTATAATGACTAATTTGAGGGTATAAAAATAAATTAGAACTACAATAGTATGCAATAACATGTAAAGTGGAAGAAGTAAGATTGGTGTTAAAGCACTAAAAGTCCTTTCACTATATATTTTATATACTATATATACTATATTAATACATATAGTATATATAATGTATGCAACATATATAACATATAAATATGTATTATATTCATAAACTAAAAGAGAATGTCAGATTGGCTTTAAGATAAAAGCATGTTGGGAAGTTAAATTACTTCCACTGAAGTTAAATGTGTAAGTTCAAGTTTAGATGAGGTACTTTGACTCTAAACACATGGGCAATATTAGGGTTTTTAGGCGGCTAACACATAATTCTCTCTACCCTCACCCAAGTTCTGTACAGATTGAGATACAAACATATTAGTCAGATATATGGAGATCAAATTATCATTTTATTACTAATCACAACTTCATTGTATTCTTAGGTGTGCAATGACATCCTACACACCGAACCTCAGAAGTTAGAATGAGTTGCTCACCTAATGGCAGATGGTGCTAGGCAGCCTTAGGTCTTCCCCTTTAAGGACAGAGTCTGCTCCTGTAAAAGTTACTACATGGTGAAGGATAGAAGAATCCATGCTCTCTATACAGCAGACAGATTAAATAAAAAAGAGAGAAGTAGAAAGGGACTGGGCTGACCATGCTCGGTCCATGTGACAGAAGCCCCAAAATATTGCCATAGGACGGGAGAGCTGATTATAACCGGGGGTATGAGGCTCAGTAAAAGTGTCCATGAAAACCACCAGATAGAGAGAGGGAAGTACCAAGAAGAAAAAGGGAAAAATAGCTTAAAATAGCCCTCCATACTTAAAATTATTCTATTGACCAAAAGTATAAAACACATAAAGAAACCCAAAGCTAATAAACATAGGCAACAAAATTAAAAATCAGAACTTGTATTCTCTCCACATAAAATTAATTTTGTTAAATCAGTTTGCCAAAGATACTTTTAAAGTATGAGTATTTAAAATTCTCAGAGAGTAAGAAATAAATTCCATTGAGTAATATGCAAAAACTGATGAAACAAAAAAAATCAGGAAATGAACAAGAAATATATATGAAAAGGAACCAATTTACATACTTAGAAGTGAACAGTGTAGTCATTGAAATAAAATACTCAGTAAATAAACTCTGAATCAGACACAGCTGAAATGAGAATTAGCAAAATGGAAGATAACAATAAGGAATTCACTCAGCCTTTGCAGAAAGAGAAAAAAAAAAAGATGTATTTTAATTAATTCAAAGAGCAGTTAAGAGACATAGAGGATAGACTGAGAGTTTCCAACATACATCTAATTGTAGTTTATTATAAAAATAATAGAGGAAATGAAAGAGAAGTAACATTTGATAGAATAGAATTCTCCAGGATTCAAGAAAGATGTGAGAACTTTTGGTGATGGAGGACTGGATGCACTCACTACACTTTATCCCTTCCTAAATCTCACTAAAATGGCAGTGAAAGGATTTTGTTAAATAAAATCTATACATCAGCAAAGAAAAAAAAAATAGGAAAGAAGTTAATAGCAACAAAATTTTGGAGGCCAGAAATAAAATTAGGAAAATCTGAATTAGTAAATTTGAGAAAGCTGAATCCTAAACCAACAATGGGAAGAATTGAAAGGCAACCCAATTTATACCACTAAACTCTCCCAAGATGGGACTAAAAACAGGCGAATTGGGCTGAAAGTCTGTGTAGCAATCAATTAACTCCCATACCACCATAACCAGGCAACTGCTCCTGCTCACCCAACCAAGACTGAAGTTACTTTCTATAAAGCTGTGATCCTCATAGTGTGGTTCCAGGACCAGCAGCTTTAACATCACCTGGGAACTTGTTAGACAAGCAAATTATTAAGCCTCACCTTTGATCTACTGAGCAGAAACTTTAGGGGTGGGAATCAGCAATCTGTGATTTAATAAGCCCTCCAGGAAAAGTTTGAGAATCAACTACTCTAAAACACAGGGTGTTTTGAACTGCAGCACATTAAGCATAATTGAGATAGACATAATATACTGAAAATAGGGGGATTTACTAAAAGTTTATTTACTGAATGTTGAGCCACAGCATTATTTTCTCCTTGACTCTAGAATTCTGGCAGGAAGAATACATATATCTAGACTTCAGGAAAGAGACAAAAAGCATCTTCTCTAGGGAATCCGGAAAACACAAAGGGAACTACGTTAAGGTACTACCATGGAGGGTTCTCCAAGTAAAAGCCCAGCCAGATCACTCTACCTTTAAGTTCACAGTTGACAAATTTTATCATGTGTCTAAAGCCTCTATTCAGCTTTTTTTTTTTTTT
>CAUYRT010041179.1:0-19448 GCA_963574885.1 Lepilemur ruficaudatus
GCCAGCTGCTCCTTCAGGTCCTCCTGGCCCCGCAGAGCGTCGTCCAGGTGGAGCTGGGTATCCTGTGGAACAAACAATCATTGAGACACTGTGTTCTCAGGGCTGCAGTCACCCCAGTCTTTCTGGGACCATCTCTTGGACTCATTTACCTTAAGGATGCTTTGGGTGTTCCTGTAGTTCCTCAGGGCCTCAGCAGCCATGCGGTTGGCGTGGTTCAGCTGGATTTCCATTTCATTGAGGTCTCCTTCCATCTTCTTCTTGAGCCTGATGGCATCGTTCCTGCTCCTGATCTCAGCATCCAGCGTGCTCTGCATCGACTCCACGACTCTGACGTGGTTTCTCTTCAGCTGGTCAATTTCTTCATCCTTTTCAGCAATTTTTCTATCGATTTCAGACTTGACTTGGTTCAATTCAAGCTGGATGCGCAGGATCTTTCCCTCTTCGTGTTCAAGAGATGCCTTAATGACAGCAGGAGATGACATTAGCAGGGAAATAAAAGCATTCTGAGGTTTTTATGCACACCAATAATTTTGTGCTATGTAACTTTTTATTCAGCCTATACAGCTGGACTTAATTATTTTCTGAATTTTTTTTTTTGTTTATAATGCACAAGTTGACCAGTACCTCTGCTTCTTCTAAAGCAGCCTGAAGTTCAGACTTTTCTTGTTCTACTTGTTTCTTTATTTTCTCCAGTTCATGGATACGTTTTCCGCCTTCTGCAATCTGCTCCGTAAGGTCAGAAATCTCCTCTGTTGTTTGAGTAAAAGACAGGGAGGGATTTAGTCAAACAGATGACATAGAGGAAAGATTCCTCCAAGTCATGAATATTATTGAAAGTGAAAGAGGCTTACGCTGTAAGTTTTTGTTCTCTCTCTTCAAGGTTTCTAGCTGATCCAGGGATTCCTCATAGGCGTTCTTCATCTTGAACAGCTCAGTGCCAAGGGAGCGAGACTCCTTCTGGGAAGCCTCAAGCTCAGCATGTGTTTCCTCATATTTCTGTTTCCATTCTGCCAGGACCTGAAAAACCAAGAGCGGTTACCTGCTGCAAAGACAGGAAAATAATGTAGAGCAGAGGATGCTGCAGGAATTACCTTATCAAAGTTCCTTTGCTTTTTGTCCAGGGCTGCACAGGCAGCATTTGTTCTCTCCACATCGAGCATGAGGTCCTCGACCTCATTCTGCAGCCGCTGCTTCGTCTTCTCAAGGGAAGCGCATTTGGCATTTACAGCTTCTACGTGTTCCTCAGCAGCCTGCAGCCGCTGGGCCAGCTTCTTCCTTGAAGATTATATATGTTTTTAGAGAGAAGTGAACCATAATAAGAATTGTGAACTATTACCACACTGAAGAGTATCAGAAACTTCATATTAATGCTATCCATCAATGCATCCATTCATTCATTCAACAAATACCAATGAGCTCCTTTTATGAACCAGATGCTGAGTACACAGCAGGGAACAAGACAAAAAAGGTCCCTGCCTCATGAAGTTTACAAACAAGTGAGAGAGATAAACAATAAGCAAGTAAGAGAAAGCATAATAACACCTTGCAGATGTAAGTGCAATGAAGAAAAGTAAAATAGGGCAAATGGTGGGCAACTACTCTAGGTATTCAGTGAAGGCGTCCGTAAAGAGGTAACATTTGAGTTGAGATCTGAAAGAAATCAGAGAGTGAGGCAGAGGGAGCTCTGCAAGGAGAGTGTTCTAGAAAGCGGGAACAGTAAATGCAAACCCTTGAAGCAATGAGGAGTGTGATATGCTTGACAAACAGCAATAAGGCCTCTAATTATCTGTACAACTATTTGTTCTTTCTTTGTTTCCTTCACTTAATTATAGGCTAGTAGGACCCGGGCCATGTTTTCTTTATTCATATCTTATTCTCAGGGCCTGATGATGACTGGCTAATAGAAGCCAACTAATGAATGTGGACTAATTCACTGAATCTTCAAAGGTTGTATCTTTCCCATTCGGTGTGCAAAGTGTTCTGCACATTCTGTCATATCGGTGCACATACTTGGCCTCCTCTAGCTCCTCGGTGCGCTGGATGGCGTCCGTCTCGTATTTGGTCCTCCACTGCGCAACCTCACTGTTGGCCTTGGACAGCGCCCTCTGCAGCTCGGCCTTGGATTCCTGCTCCTCCTCATACTGTTCCCGCAGCAGGTCACAGTCATGGCGGGAGGACTGCAGGGCGTGTGCCAGGGCATTCTTGGCCTATGGAGATAGTTACACCTTAATTTTACTGGATATTTAAATATTTAAATATTCAAAACCCTATGAAAGTTAGTATCATGAGCTCCATTTAGGATCAGCTCATAGAAAAAGAAATCACACTTAGGATAATAGTTACCTTTATCTCCTCTTCAAGTTGCCTCTTTAATTCCTCAATCTGTTGAGTAAATGCTAGTTTGCCCCTTGATAACTGAGACACCAGAGCTTCTTTTTCATCAAGCTGGCGTGAAAATTCACCTGACAGACAACAGAAATGGCACTGTTTTTTAAAGTGAAAAAAAAATTCTGCAAGTCCATATTAGAAATAAACTTTAGCTCTTATGCTTCTAATTTGAGTGCTCAAATGAATTCTCCATTGACATCTTCATACTCAATGCCAAATCTCATTCAATTTGAATGAATAAATACAGCTTAAATTCTTGTTGTTCTTTCCATAACAAATTCTTTCAAGGTTATATGATATTGTGCAAAACCTGGTGATGACTGTCAAAGAACAGAGCTAAAATGTCCAGTTCTATATAGATCCAGTTCCATAGGACTTTTGGGAGACTGGCCTACCCATTTTCCCATTCAGGAATTTAGTTTATGCTGATCTAAATAAAAAGAAACTTGGCCTGAAACAGAAGCCCTAAACTCATGCTGGAGTGACCCTTAATCTTGGCATCCCCTTTGTCAACAAATATTCAAGGCCCTTCTGGAACAGAGCTTGGTCCAGCCCTACTGAAATCTTTATCTCCAATACTGTCCCAAAATGACCTTGCAAGTAGGTTGAGAATCTAAGCTCTCAGTGAATCACACATGTTCTCAGTTGCTTTTATTAGGCTCCTACATCACCAAATCATTTGTTCTTAGCCACATCATCTGCACTTGAGGCGCCGTAGAAGAGGGGAGAATTACCAGACTCGGTCTGCAGGCGTCCCCTCTGGGTTGTTAGGTCATTGATCTGTCGCTGCTGCTCTTCTTCCTTTGATTTAAGTTCACTCAATTGGTCCTCTAGAGTCCGACACATTTTCTCTAGGTTTCCCTACATGAGAAAAAGTAAAAGAAGGAAACAAACACCTTTTAAGCTAATAATAATAATCTTTTCAGTTGCTATAATTTCTCCCCAAAAGTACAATATTTACTTTGATATATAAAATAAGTCAAATTATCTAATATGTAATGTTATATATAAGAATATTTTCTTTATATTTTGTGAAAGCTAATCATGAAGCTCTGTTCAATTTTAATATAAAAATGCAAAGAGTATGTTCTAATTTTAAGATTTTGTAAAATTTAATACTGTATATTTTCTAAAAGCATGTTCAAAAATACTTCATTGCCTTTATGTATAATGAAACATTCCTTATTGGACAATTGAAAATATTAGAGACCTGTGTTCTCTAATCAGAGATCTGGAGAACAGAGATGACCTATGTTCAAAAGCCGATACTGTCTGTCTTTTATTAATGGTGTGATGGAGTTGATGTGCTTAGCTTAGCCTCTTTTAATTTTTGTTTCTTCATATATTAAATGGAAATAATAAAACTGCTAACATTTTTCCTGCTTACCTCCCTGGATTACTGCAAATAACAAATGACTTAATGTATATAAAGTGCCCTGTGTAAACTATTGATAGGTCCATCCCAGAGTATTGTAATTAATAACAATTCCCCAGAATTTGTAGTACCTTGGCTTTGGAGACCGTTTCTACATTACTAGCAAGGTCATCAATCTCCATCTTCATCTCACTCTTCTCCTTCTCCAGCTTCTGTTTGACCCGCTGCAGGTTGTCAATCTGCTCCCCAAGCTCGGCCACACTATCCGCGTGCTTTTTCCTCAGGGTGGCCGCCGTGGCTTCATGCTGCAGGGTGGCCTCTTCCAGGTCCCTGCGCATCTTCTGGAACTCAGCCTCTCGCTTCTTGTTCATCTCAATCTGGGCTGAAGTGGCTCCACCAGCTTCTTCCAGCCGCTCACTGATCTCCTCCAGTTCCCGGGAGAGGTCAGAGCGCTGCTTCTCTGCTTTGGCCCGGGAGGCCCGCTCTGCCTCGATTTCCTCCTCCAGCTCCTCAATGCGGGCCTGGAAATGGTCAAAAATGTTAACTCAACTTCTTTGTGTCAGTAATTTTTTGTCATTGAATTAGACAGTCGGCAATCATGTGCTTACCTGTAACTCCTTGATCTTCTTCTGCAGCTGCATCGCAAGTGCCTGTTCATCTTCAATCTTGCTTTGCAGATTGCTCATTTCAAACTCTTTCCTATTGGAAAAAGAACTTTATGTAAGTCACAGCAATATTAATAATAATAATTTCCCCATGAAACTTTTGTCCTCACTGCTTACTTTTTAAGCTTTTCATCAAGCTGTAGTTTGTCATTTTCTATATCCATTGTGGATTCTTGAGCCAATTTTAGGTCTCCCTCCAGTTTTCTCTTTGCTCTTTCTAGATCCATCCGGATTTTCTTTTCTTGTTCCAAAGATCCTTCAAGCTAAAAGTTAATAATCCATGAATACAGTTCCTGGAATGGTACTACCTTTTGTCCCAGGTTGAGCTTTTAAACATTAATTCATATCTAATCAGCAAACTTTTGATTTTTCTATGAATTAGGAAGATTTGCCCCATGGATTCCATTCTGATTAGTATTTGCTTAGTCCAAGGATTCATCATTTAAATGGTGAAATGTGCTTCATTATCACATTATTACAATAAACTACTAGTGAGACATCATGCCTTCTATATCTCACTACTGGAATAATTGTGGTCAATACTTCTCCACATAGGCTGGACACCATGGTAACATTTCTAGACCATGACCTTTGTTAATGCCTCCCTTACTAAGACATTTTAGTGGGTTGTCTATTAAATAGCAGATCATGTTTAAAGCTAAATTTATCTTCCACATTCCTAATTCGTAGTCCCTTTTGTTTTGGTGAGAGAAAACATTATGGATTAATACTACTTCTCTGTTGCGCTGGACTCCTGCTTAGAATGCCCTCCCTCTTCTCTGTATCTTCCCAGAGCCACTGTCCTTTCAAGCCCAACTAAAGTCCTGTTTTTCTTTGTGAACATGCTTTCCTGAAGTTCTTTTTATCCACATTGTCTGTTACTCACATCTAACTTTGATTTTTTAGAAATTTCTTGTGTGTACATCTTAGCGCTTGTAGCAGAGATGATGCTCCATACTGCTTACTCATAGGAGGTACTCAATAAGTATTCATTATGTCATAAGAATACAAACTCATGCATACTTAATTTGTTAGAAAATAAAAAACTGTTTTTACATGATGTTAGGCTTACATCATCCACTTGTTGTTCAAGCTTGATTTTAGCTTTGGTCAGGGTGTTGACTTTGTCCTCTTCTGCTTGCAGGTCATCCAGGGTCTGCTGGTGGGCCTCTTGGAGGGCCTTCTTCTCCTTGGTCAGCTTTGCGATGGTTTCATCCAGGCCTGCCATCTCTTCTGTGAGGTTTTTCACCTGCAAAGGTTAAAAAGGCAGCTTAGTTGCTGTACAGCAGTTTAGTTGCATTGCAAAACCTCTATATAGTATCGTAGAATATAATTCATACCTTGTTCTCTGTGGCATGTTTCTCCTTCTCAACCTTGGCCAGTGTCAGCTCAAGGTCATCAATATCTTTCTTGAGTTCTGAACATTCATCCTCCAGTTTCCTCTTCTTGGCTGTCAGCTCAGCATTGATCTCTTCCTCGTCTTCAGCTCTCTCAGTCACCTCCTTGATCTTGGCCTCAAGTTGGATTTTGGTTTTGATGAGCTGGTCACACCTTTCCTCTGCATCAGCTAAGCCTTCAGCTTCCTTGAGTTACAAACAAAATCAAAATTGGGAAGAAAGAATGAAACATTTTTTACAATAATGAGAGTACAAATTTCTGCATTTGGTCCTTTGGATTTCCTGTGTTCATTTATTTATGTTTTCAAAAAATTTTGTTTCAGGAACCATTTGCTGTGTGCCATACATTTTTCACATGTGGGAAAACAAAATGTATCAGTTGTTGTTCTTGTCCTTTAGAAGAGTGTATTCTACAATAGATTAGAAAACCTGTCTTCCAAAAACTATCATTAATGTAGAAAGCAATTAGTGACACAAGAAATCAGAGAAGTCGGATCAGTTTTTTCATGGTTTCATGAAAGAAGTGGTATTTTAGTTGGGGCTTAAGAGATGGGTAGGATTTGGTTTTGCAGAAATCAACCTAGTGGGAAGAAGAGCAGGAGGTGGGTGGGAAAGCATTCCAGCAGGACAGATTCAAGATACAGTTGCTGCTGAAATATTTTTCTTTGTAGTACTAGAGGATGATCCTGATTATGATGGTCTAAATTCAAGTTGAGGCATAAGGTAATCAAGAAATTGTTGGCAACCTACTGTTGCAAATTAAGGGGGTCAGGGCAGGCAGGAAATGAGAAGACATTGGAATATATATTTGTCAATGATTCTTTATATCATCCTTTGAATACATAAAAAAATTAAGTGTGCTGCATGTAACCATGTAGTGGATATTATGGTATTCACAATATTTTGTTGTCCCCAGAGATTCTGAGTAAATCTAAGTAATTTCTGAATAAATTTACTCAGAATCTCTGGGGACAACAGAAGAGAGAGAATCCAGGATAGATTTGAAGGGGGTGGGGTAGAAAAAGACTCCTTTTCCTTCTGTAATCTAGAAGAAGGAGTTATTACACTGCCCAAACTTGACAGCAGAGACCAGTCTTAACAGAAGAGAATATACGATTTTGTGAAGAATAAATTATATCAGAACACTTCAACTCACCCCAAATGAAACAGTCTTATAAACTGTATTTCTGAGTTGATGGAAGCAGTTTTAAAATGATTAGTTCAGGAGTGAGCAGTGAGCAGGCTGAGAGAAGAAGAGAGAATTGAGGGTAGGAAGAGCAACTTAGGTGCTGATGCAGCAATCTGGGTGTGGTGTGATGGAGCACTGACTGTGGAGTTCGATTGGAAAGAGTGAATCTAAGTTTTTGAGATTAATAACAAAACATAAGTCAATAAAATTTGATGTAGAATGCTGGCAGTTGTCAGCTGTCTCGGACCCATGGACATCTAGAAGAAGTTCAAGGAAGTTTTAGAAAAATTACTCTTTACATGCTATCCTACCCTTAATATTTTATCTGGGATTGTTTCATGTTAAAATCACTTTTAAGGACTGTATTTTAAAGGGAAAATAAGTCATAAATCCTCATTTGATGAAATTATGTAGAACGGAAGATGAGAGTTCTTCATTGCCCTTGTGTTAGTTTGGGGGAGGGGGCTTATTGGACAATGATGGAACATATGAACCTTTATTAGTACCATTGGCATGCTTTAACCTTCTCCTTCCAATGAGTGTCTCCCATGCTGATGGGTAGTGGCCAGAGTTCTAGCACTTGCATCCTGATTAGTGATACCCAGGATGATACCCAACTTACAGACTGAACCTGGAGCTGCAAGTCATTTTTTTCTTTCAACAGTGACACCATCTTTTCTTCCAGTTCCTTCCTTTTTGCCTCTGACTTGGCAAGTTCTTCTTTAGTTTTCTCAAATTCTTGCTTCATAGTGGCCATCTCCTTCTCAGTTTCCGCACTCTTCAGCAGAGGCTTGATCTTGAAGAAGAGTTTCATCCAGGGCCAATGCTTGACGTTCATGAAAGAGCGGATGTTGTACTGGATGCAGAAGATGGCCTCCCTGAAATTTAATTGATGCAAATTAGGTATTGTGTGGATCAGGAAATGAGATGAAATCTTGGCTGTGAGAGTCAGAGGTTCTGTTCTACGTTGTTCGTCACCTACTTTCAGACATGCAGATGGAAGAAATTACATTTGGGGATGATGGTCAAGGTCTTTCTAATCACTCATTTCTTCTCAAACTTTGGCAGACATAAGAATCATCTGAGAGCTTGTTAAGATACTGATTCCTGGTCCTCACCTCCAGAGAGTCACATTCAGATCTGGGGTGGAGCCTGACAATTTGCATTTTTAACAGGTTTGCAAGAAACACTGATGATACAAGTCCAAGGGCCACCCTTGATAAGAATTGCTCTATATCAGTGCTTCTCAAATGTTCCTACTAAGTGTTTTAGTAGGAACAGCAAAGGGGGAACATGACCCTTGGGGGAAATGTGGACCATGAGTTTAAAAAGCCTCAGAATTTCTTTGAAAATCTCTGGCTTTATATTTTAACGTTGTGTGAATTTTTCATTCTACTTTGTAATATCGCATTTGCTGTACTTTAAATTGTTTTTAAAAATAATTACCCTCATATATAGACAACTACTCAAATCTATATAGTGGGTCATGACCAAAATTTATTATTTTTGAAGAAATAGAATATAATAAAGATATTAGCACAACTACAAGTGGTAAAATTTGTTTCATGTAAATTATTTACATATTTACATACACATACATGTATGTGTGGATGTACAGGTGGCAATGTAAAATACGTTTCTCACTGTGGAGAAATGGTCCTTGTCATATGCATCCTGCAGTTTGAGACACCTGTTTCTGTAGTTTTGAAACACTGTCCCTGCCTCAAATTAGATCATCCAAAAGCTACATGCCTTCATGACACTGTATTAACTTGCTGCAAAAAATCTTTCACAGAAAAATGCCTTTAATATTTTAAAGCATGATGGTTTGATAATAGAAATGATCACATGGAAGAAGTTATTTCTATATCCTGTGTAAAATCGCTGTTGAATATACTGTTCATTATGCAGTTCAGTGTCCCTTATGTAATGACTTACCCAATAAATTAATATTAGAACCAAGTGCTAGGGCTAAAGTTTGTCTCTGCTTCCTCACTTTGTATTTTGTCTTGTTAGATGAGAATTATGCATGCTTTATGCTTCTCAATTTTTTTACCCACATGTTCAGAGTGTATTCCATGGTGACAATCCCTTCCTTAAGTTTTCTGGTACATGTATATCGCCACTTTATTATAAGACTCTCATTCATTCCTTCTTACTTTTATGTCCTTATCATAGCTGAGTCTTAAATGTAAGATACCTCAAATGTGTTTTTGAAGAAGGAAGGTGTGAATAAATAATGTTTTTATACCTTCTCTCCACCATCCTCTGGTACTCCACTCTTGCCAAGAACCCTCTACACCTGGCCTGTGTTCGGGTCATCAGTTGGGCCAGCTTGTCATCTCTCATCTCCTCTAGAAGCCCCAGAAGACCAGCTTTGAAAAATACCTGTGCATGGGCAGAGTTGTAGATCAGAAACTTTACATAAAGTTCAAAGGGACAGGAATAGCCTCAGGTCAGATTTAGAGAATATTACCTTGGTGTGACCAAATTTATACTGGGTGTGGTCAATGTCGATGGACCCAAGGAGCTTCTCAGAAGCCTTCTTGCTATCGATGAATTGTCCCTCAGGGATAGCACTTGCATTTAATACCTTGTATCTGTTAAAGTAAATACAGCTTTTAGAAACTTGGTTTACCGATGACACAAATAGTAGCTGAACATTAAATGATCCATTTAAAAAATGAAGTTTTTGGCCGGGCGTGGTGGCTCACGTCTGTAATCCTAACACTCTGGGAGGCCAAGGCGGGTGGATTGCTCAAGGTCAGGAGTTCGAAACCAGCCTGAGCAAGAGCGAGACCCCGTCTCTACTAAAATAGAAAGAAATTAATTGGCCAACTAAAATATATATAGAAAAAAAAATTAGTTGGGCATGGTGGCGCATGCCTGCAGTCCCAGCTACTTGGGAGGCTGAGGCAGAAGGATTGCTTGAGCCCAGGAGTTTGAGGTTGCTGTGAGCTAGGCTGATGCCACGGCACTCTAGCCCAGGCGACAGAGTGAGACTCTGTCTCAAAAAAAAAAAAAAAAAAAATGAAGTTTTTTAAAAAAAGTATTATTCTTTGTTCACAGGGAGGACATTGTTTACATGGATTGTCAAACTATTGGCTATCAACTTTTACTATTTTACCTTCCCTCATGGTTGCAGCTTTCCTTTTTGTCCCATCAGCTCCCATTCTCAGGAAAGAGCTCTGTAATCTTGTTCACACTAAGGTGTAGATAACCAATAAAATGTAATGTGTTCTTATCCTTGCTAGAGGTATTTGCTTTTTTAAGATTGTGCGTCCAAGAAAGCTACTTTTTATTGAGAAGTCTGGTATACTTTAGCTATGGGGAACTGTCTTTATCATCTAAAATCAAAGTTTGGGGTGCTTTGGGTCCTGAGTACTGGAGTTATCTGTTAACCCCACCTGACCCAGATATGGAAGAGACTAGCTCCCAGCAGTTGCCACCCAGCCCTTTGTCCCCTCTCCCTCTTCTTTGGTTCCCAAGATGGGCTTATCTAGGGAGAAGAAAAAGGATCTCAGGGACTATTACTACTGTGACATGTCCCCTCTGTTTCTGGGAAACTAACATGTGAGAGGAAAAGATGACAAGAGACGATACCAAAGGAAGAGACAGGAAATGACTTAATTTGTAGCCGTACATGCATGGAAGAGGTCCTAACGCAGCCACTTATTAACTGTGTGACTTTCGGCAAATAACTTCATCTGTCTGAGCCTCAGCTTACTCATCTATAAAATGAGGTCTTGATAATACTTACCTCTGCAGGGTTTTAGGGAGAATTAAATGAGGTAATCCAAACATCTTAAGCACTTAAAAAGATAGTTCTTGTAATTATTGAAGTTAATGTGTATATCTATGAGCTAAGCCAGGAGCTTGGTAAATCCAATGAAAATTCTGCACAGTGCTTAACAATGTGGTATACCCACTTTTAAAAGTGTTTGAGACTTAAAATTTTTACCTTTTTGCAACATTAAAAATAATAAGTAGAGGCACATTTTTCACTAAATTGTTTTGTTTGCATTAAAGTTGTTCATATTAAACTTCAAGATATGCCATAATTAGGAGAATCTGACCTCTGTTTGAAGTCTGCATAAAGGATTCTGCTTGGGAATCCTTTCCTACAGATACGGATGCCTTCCAGCACACCGTTACACCTCAGCTGGTGCAGGACAAGTTCGTGTTCCATGGCACCTAAGAAATATATATTTATTTCACTGCAGAGCTATTAAAAAGGAGGTGTGGCAATCATGCTTTGCACTCTTTATTCTAGAACTGCTTACCAGGAGTTTTGGTCTCATTGGGGATGATGCACCTCACAAAATGGGGATGGGTACTCCTGAGGTTGGTCATCAGCTTGTTCAAATTCTCCTGTAAAATCAGGAAAAACCCTGTCATCTCAGACTTTAGACATTATTATGAGCAGTTGGTGATGTCTACAAAGTCAATATCTATAGCTGAGTTGAATGACTAGTATGGAACAGTCAATGACCATTTTCATTTAAGGTAACACCTTGAATGTTTCTCCTGAGACTCAATTTCCTCCTCAGTACATCTTCCTGCCCTGGAGTTGCCAGGAGTTACACACAGAAAGAAGCCTGACATGTACTTCCTTTCAGTTTATGCTAGCACCGTCTTTTTCCTACCCTGGTCCCTGGCCACACACATACATTTACTAGGCCACTGCCTTCCCGTGCTAGATGGTCACTCTTTCTTCTACCGAACTCCACAGTTCTCCAATAAAGAAATACAGGCCTCTACCACATTTTGACTTTTGTTTTTCTTCATAAATATAGTTAACCTTTTCCAGTTCTATCAATCTTTAGGACATAAAGTTATCTGTAAGGGAACAATTCTGCCAGTTATAATCGAGAATTGACTGGATTAAGGGCAAGGGTTCCACGTTAGCCTCATTGCAAGACTAGCTGCTAGAGGTCATTAATGTGACTGCTGTCTTTTAGTCTCTCTAAGTACATGTCATTGCTCTTTATCATGACTCAGCTAGATTGTAAGTGGGAGAGAATTACATTTTACAAAATGTCTTCTAAAACAGTCTTCATTATTTGACCTAGCATGAAAGGTGAGCTAATAATTTCTGAGTAATTTAAATCCCTTCTCTCCAAAGTTAGATTGACAGAGTCATTAATTAATATCAGTCCTTGACTAAATGACTTGTGCAAAGATCTTGTAGGTTTAAAAACAAATTCCCAAAGTTACCGTAGAATGTCAAAAACAATTTTTTCCTTACTCTGAAAAGGGCAGACACGGTCTGGAAAGAAGAGCCCTTCTTCTTACCACCTTTCTTCGCACCGCCCCCCTCTGGAGAAAAAAGAAGAAAAGATGTCATTCAAATATGGTTTTGAAATGACAGTGCTACTTCTTGCTAATTTGCTGATTTCTCTGCTCATCAAGTGGAACATTTGTCCACCCTACTGGTCTGTCTGTTTGAGCATGAATGCATGTTATTTTTCAACTAAGTTTGCATTCACTTTTCTGGAATTCTTTCTCCACTGGGAAATGAAGTGAAGGGTATTCATCCTACTATGTAGAAAGGGATTCCCCAATATTAGGACATTTGGGGAAACATTAACTTCAAAAATCATCACTGGAACTAGTATTGAGACTATGTTGCCTTAAATATCCCCAGATATTCAATATCCCACAGATGCAGAGGAAGAAGGAGGAGAGAATCATAGAAGCTGAGGCTTTTCTTTAGTTGAGAGCCTGACAGTTCCTCTCTGACCCTTGCAGTAGGGCCCCTGTCAGTAGTCAAGTGACCCACAGTGTATAATGACAAGGCAGCCTACCTACTCTATACTTGGAGAAACCAGGGTTTCGGCTGCAATTCTTCTGCCAGGGCTGCGAGATCACCAGCCTCAATTCAACATCGCATTTTGTAATATCTAGAGAAAGTGTTAGACTTTTGATCATTACCTGCCTCAGCAGTTTGAGCCCCAGAGAAGAGGTGAGCCAGAGTTTTCATTGAAGACTTCTGGTACAGCCCAACCACAGTCTCATTCAGAGGGTCCTTGTTCTTGTCAAGCCAGCCATTAATGTTATAGTCCACAACACCAGCATAGTGAATCAGGGAAAAGTGGGCCTCAGTCTTCCCTTTGACAACCTTGGGCTTCTGGAAGTTGGCAGACTTTCCAAGATGCTGTTCATACAGCTTGTTCTTGAAGGAGGTGTCTGTTGCCTTGGGGAACATGCACTCCTCTTCCAGGATGGAGAAGATGCCCATCGGCTGGATTTAAGGCAAGACAGAGTGCTCACGGGTAAATATGAGCTGCAGTGTGCAGTAAATATGAGCTAGTGGAATAAATGAGAAGTGGTTACTGAGTGGATGGAACAGGATACCTTCTCGATGAGCTCGATGCAGGCAGCCAGGTCCATGCCGAAGTCAATGAACGTCCACTCGATGCCTTCCTTCTTGTACTCCTCCTGCTCCAGCACGAACATGTGGTGGTTGAAAAACTGTTGCAGTTTCTCGTTGGTGAAGTTGATGCACAGCTGCTCCAGGCTGTTGAACTAAATAAATAGATGTGTTTACTTCCCTGTTTAGCAAATTGAGCATTTTTAAATTATAGCACTTTTCAATTTAAAAATGTGTCCTTCAGCTGTTAAAGCCTGCCATAAAAAGACATAAATAAATAAATAAATAAATAAATAAGTGTCCGGTAGCCTTTAGATTATAGATGTCAAAGTCATTGCACTGAAGAGACTCCTTTGAAATAAAAAGTGGAAAGTATGGAAGGTTTGAGAGCGTATTGAAGCTACTATTTTTCTGCTGCCATTTTATAGAAAATCCTGTCATAATTAGTACTCTTTTTCTGCATTTGCTTAAGTTTACTCAGGTATTTTCCTGATTTCTTACTTATTTATTCTGTCTTTATTTCCATTTTCTACATTTTCCAGAGGGTTGATAATTTTCTGTTGACTCATTCAGGAGCCAACTTTCAACCCATGAGAAGCTGGCTCGGGACAGTCTATCTTGCATGGAAGTCACCATGGATAGCATGTCAAATGAGCAATAATTGCCACCCTTGTTATTCTTTAATGTGAAATGAAAAAAGAAAAAGACAGCAAATATTACATACAATATGATAACACATGCTTATAGCTTTAAAAAAAACCACCAAAATGTTAACCTTAACTAAGTATAAATAGTGGAATTATGTGGAATTTTTCCTTGCTTTTCTATATCTTCTGCAATATCCAAGTTTTGCTTTTATAATTATAAAGAAAAATATAAACTTCTTAAAAACTATAAGCAGGAAAAATATATTTCTTAATCAAATATGAATTTTTATTCCATGATCCCACAGTAATGAGCCTTAAAAGTTAAGTGCATTTATTAATGCTGACTCTAGATTATTAACCTTTCTCTTGGCTCTTATTATCTCTAAGTATTTCTTAATGATTTATCCACCATATATTCAAAGCATATACTTTGATATTTTTATATCAGCTTCATTTTGTGGGATTTTTAGAGCCTCCTCCCCCACCCCCACTGCACTAAACTAGTTCATAACCCTCTTTGGATCACATACCAAATTGAAGAGTCCTCATGACATGCATTGTTTCTCATAGAAGTGAAATTGGGACTACAATAAATAATTAGTAGCTGCCCAGTTATTCTCTTTTAAGTCTTAACTTTGACAGTGGTATGAAAAGGTCATAATATTCACAAATTCTTTTTTATTGATATTTCCATTGCCCTATTATAAAATCCTCTCACCAACCAGCTACTAACTCACATCAAAAATCTCAAAACCAGCGATGTCCAAGACCCCGATGAAGTACTGCCTGGGCTGCTTGGTGTCCAGCTGCTGGTTGATGCGGGTGACCATCCACAGGAACATCTTCTCGTAGACAGCTTTGGCCAGAGCACCCACTGCGTTGGTGACCTTGAAAGACAAAGATATAACTCTTGAAGTTGTTAGAGCATGCTTAAAATGCTTTCATCCCTGGCAGTGAATTTGAATTATGCACCTACCTGTTCTACAGTCTGGCCTTTGGTGACGTACTCATTGCCAACCTTGACCCTGGGGTAGCAGAGGGCTTTGAGTAGGTCAGCAGAGTTCAAACTCTGGAGATAGGCTGCCTTGTCAGCAACTAAAAGGAAGAAAGAATAGAACAATATTAATAGGGTCCAAAGAAACGCACTTTCTTAAAAACATTTTTTAAGCCTCAAGTATTTTGTGCAGCATTTTAGTGTATCTTCTTGAGTATTCTTGTCCATTTTGTCACTAAATTCAAGAACCTTGATTATGGGTAGTTTGCCCTAAAGAACCTCAGAAATTATAGGAAACATCGATCTAATGCTCATGCTTCCCATGGTATATTATTTAGATATACAGGTACCTTAAAACTCAATTCTTAAAAGCGAATTTATCTTCCTGAGGAAAACTCATGGGTTACAAGTTAAGAATGTGATTTTCACACAAACGTGAAATCATGTGGATCACTCAGTGGATACCTTCAGTGCCATCTGGCTCTGCTTGCTCCTCACGCTGCTTTTGCTTAAATTTCAAGTTCCCATAATGCATCACGGCCCCCGTGAGCTTGTAAATGGAGACCTTTTCTTCATTAGTAAAGCCCAATATATCAATAGCACTCTGTCAATATAACGAATAGGATAGTTGTTAGGTTGCGATCCACACACTTACTATTAACAGTTCATGTTCCCCTTCCTGACTTTCAAACTGAGGAAACCACCAGTACTAATGTTGGGCAAGAACTCCCTTAGATTGGTTGTATAGAGACTTGGTCAAACAAAGGCCATCACAGAGTATTAGAATTAAAGGTGCATATCCTCTGAAGATTCAAAAAGTAAACTTAGAATGGAGAATAAAGATAATAAACTTAAGGAACTTGTTATTTTGAGAGCTGGTATGGATCTAATGCAAGTAGATTGCAAAATAGTTTAGGTACATTCAGAAATGATAGATCTTTAGAAGGCTATTAAGGATAAGTAAAATTGTGTAGGGGCATGTCCTACTCTTCATTTGACTCTAAGGGACACATCCATGCTCATCCTTGCATCTTCCTTTGCTATTTCTACTAGAGACCGAATGTTTGTCTGGATGACCATTGCTCTGACCCACCATAATAATTTCCATTTTCTTGTGTTCTACTTACATCTGTGGCCATCAGTTCTTCCTGATCATCAATGCTGGGCACACTGATTTCCCCTTGACTGACAAATGGGTAATCATATGGGTTCGTGGTAATCAGCAGCATTTCTAAGTACATGGACCAGAGCAAAGATAAGCATAATTATTCCCTCTTCATTAAAACAAGAGATTTCTAGACAAATTTTAAGGCACTGTATGATGTTTGGTTGAAAGGTGATTGATGGGCACTGAAGGGCCATTTAAAGGATATCTGGCATCACCTCAGACACCTTGAAGTTGGTGTAGTGGTGTTTCTTATTCCCTATTTAAAAAAAAACTACCATACTCCAAAGAAGACAATCACCTAATGGGAAAAGTTGTATCTATAAGGATAATCATTATAGTGTTGACAATATAAAATCCAGAATTATAAATAATCAAAATATCCTTAAAGGGGGTGTGGTTACCAGAGAAAAGTAGAATGGAACACAATACAGCCATTAGAAATAATAATATGGCTCAGTATTTAGTGACATGGAAAAAGCTGTGATATATTGTTGCTCAGTGAAAACGTAGGTTACAGAAGAGCATGTAACTATGATTTTGGTTGTGTAAATTGTATGCATGTATCTATATGTAAAGATATGTGTATAGAAATGACTAGAATGATATTCTCCCAAGTGTTCATAGTTATTATTTCATAGCGATAGGAACTGGAGGTGTTATTTTCAGTTTTCCTTTTGCTTTCTTTTGAATTTTTCTAATGAGCACATATAAATTTTTACCAAACTTACAAAGCAATTTTTAAAAATAAAATAGCATATAAACTTGACAATGTTTAGCTATAGTCATAGTTATACTATGTTGGACCATGCATTGATAGGTGTTGATGCAGTAATTCTGAAAAATAATGATAATGTTGCTTACCAATTAGTTCTGGTTTCTTGTTTGATGTGATCTGATAAAAAATATGATAGCTTCTTTCAGCCTTAAGCTGGAAAGTAACTCTAGACTTCTCTAACAGATCTGGAAGGAAAAGTGTAAAAATTCATGTGACATGCAAATTTGATTTTTGGTCAGTTTTATGGGTCATAAAAAACAGAAATGGTTTTAAAGGATATCTGAGCACTTACATGTTTCAATATCAGCAGAAGCCAGTTTTCCTGTAGTGCCAAAGTGGATTCTGATGAATTTACCCTTGAAAGGAAAACTAATATTACTACCTTGTTTTTACATATATCAAATCTTTGGGAAACTCAAAACACTTGAGATGCTAATGCTTTAATATTAAATCAATTAAGAAACTATTTTTGTCAGTGGGAGAAGGTGTATCTCCTACTTTGTAAGTAAAAGAATTTTCTTTGATTTTAAAATTGTGAATATGTGAAGTAAGGGACATGCTGATTAGCTTAATATAATCATTCCATAATGTATACATACATCAAAACATCATATTGTACCCCATAAATATATACAATTATTTGTCAATTAAAAATAAAGAAAATTTAAAAGTTTTGAATAATTCATAAAGACAGATAACAAAGAATTCAGGGGAAGAGTCATAAACCCTTTAAGACAAGGCTTTGATCCATGTTATTACATGCTCAGAGGAAAAGGGAAGAACCATGATGTAATGTGAATGAAAAAGATTCAGAGAATGTATTTACAAACATCCCATAAATTTTGACCAGTGAATAGTGTGTGTCATAGTGACTAAGAGACTTACAAAGCGAGAGGAGTTGTCATTCCTCACAGTCTTGGCATTGCCAAAGGCCTCCAGTAGGGGGTTGGCGCTGATGATTTGATCTTCCAGAGTCCCCTGCAAAGGCAAGAGCAGTCCTCACATCTGGGCCTCGGGAATTTCTTACCTGAGAGCCCCAGCCGAGCCTGGATCCTGACCATGGCAAATCTCACTCACCTGCATTTTGCCAGCAGTAGCTTCCTCCTTCTTCTTCTCCCCAGTAACTGCAATTGTTGCAAAGTACTGGATGACACGCTTGGTGTTCACAGTCTTCCCTGCTCCGGATTCTCCGCTGTCAAATCAAAACGAAATCAGATGAGGCCCCAAAGCTAGCAGCTATCATAGCCATAAAAGAAAGGATAAAATCTACTTACGTGATCAGGATTGACTGATTCTCCCGGTCTACAAAAGAGAAATTATAGACATTTAATACTGTTTTCTTATATATTTGTAAATGGTAAGTAAGGTAAAATGTAATGAACTTGATATGTTTCAGTCTGGGCCTTGCAATCCTTAGGGCTTGTTGGGCCTTTCATCCTCCCCAATTTTACCACACATATACCCATGTAAACGGAACACTGCCACTTTGTATACTCAAGTCTTCCAAGAAATACTTAACTTCCTTTGAGGAAAAATTTTATGGGGAAACAAAATGTTGAAAGCTCCAGTATAAGTGATGATCACATTGGCTGTATTTTCCTAAAGCACCAGACATTTTCTTTTTAATACTCTACCACTAAATGTGTATCAAACATGGACTTGGCTCTTTAGCTGGGTTTAGATGATAATTTAAGGTAGGGACATTATTGTGGAGGCAAGAAGTAATGAAGAATGGGCATTAGAGATATTTTTGGTGTGTGAGGAGTAAGTACAGTATAAAGGTGGTAGCTTTGGCAGTACTCATGGCTTTCATCATAATTTTAGGAGAAAGTAAAAGTTTGTTTTGATGTTTTACTATGTCTGAAGAGGAATTCTCTAAGCCCTTTCTCAAGGTGCTACAAGTACTTTAGATTGGTGTAGCTGAGACAATATTACAGGAAACAGATCCATGGCATAACCATCTTAATAACAAATGTACCTTAAAATCTGGAGCCTGTTCAGGTTGGTTCTGGGCAAAGGGCAATAGCATTTGTGCCGTCCTTAACACAGAGAGACTATTCATTGGTCATAATTTATAATACTGAGGATAAAACCACAGAGGCAATTTTTATTCCTCTGTTTCTTGGCTCTTTGAAAAGTTTAAGAGATCATTAGCAGTTATGTAGTACTAGGGATTGCAAATCATCTTTTACATTCTCTCCTTCCCGGAATTTCTCCCTCACAAATACCAGCCTCAACTAAAGGGGATCATCTCAAAGAGTGTGTTCCGATTGACTGGTCTCTTTGTCCTGTGGGTCTGCTCTCAAAAGATTATGCACATATAAAACATTCAGCTCACTCACCGGTCAGCATGAACTGATAGGCGTTGTCGGAGATGGAGAAGATGTGGGGCGGGGCCTCCTGGCGCTTCTTGCCTCGGTAGGCCGTCACCACCTCGGGGTTGTACACCGGCAGCCACTTGTAGGGGTTGACGGTGA
>CAUYRT010041180.1:0-30625 GCA_963574885.1 Lepilemur ruficaudatus
AAACCAACACTGCTCAAACTATAGAAGCTCGAATTGGAAACTCTCTGTCATCCACCTTATTCACCAGACCTTGCACCAACTGACTACCACTTCTTCCAGGCTTTGGACCACTTCTTACAAGGAAAAATATTCAATTCTCAATGAGCTGTGGAAAACACCTTTTGTGATTTCATGGCCACTTGCTCTCCAGGCTTCTTGGCTGCTGGCACAGACAAGCTACCCTTAGGATGGCAAAACCAGCTGGGCGTGATGGCTCACACCTGTAATCCTAGCACTCTGGGAAGCCAAGGCAGGAGGACTGCTTGAGCTCAGAAGTTTGAGACCAGCCTGAACAAGAGGGAGATCCCGTCTCTATTAAAATAGAAAAATTAGCCGCATATCGTGGTATGTGCCTGTAGTTCCAGCTACTTGGGTGGCTGAGGTAAGAGGATCGCTTGAGTCAGGAGTTTGAGGTTGCAGTGAACTACAATGATACCACTGCACTCTACCCAGGGTGACAGAGCAAGACTCTGTTTCAAACAAAAAAAAAAAGATGGTAAAACTGTGTCGATAGTTTAGGAGCATATTTCAATTAATTGTACTGCTTCTTGTTTGAGATATCGTAAACAAAATGTATTCGAAATCAGATGTTTCATATTTAATGACCTAATACATAAAAAGAGTAACATAAATACCTTAAAATGGAACTGAGATCCAGGTTTAGTGAGGAGATAATGAGAGCATCAAGTCATTCCAAATGAATGTTTCTTAGGCCAGATGAATCATGTCCTAAGAAAACTTGCACAGATTACGGAATATTGTGCTCTTTAAGGAATGGTAAAAAATAGAAAAAGTGCTAGAGGGAGATAGATAATAGTCCTAAATAAACAGAGAGATATAATCATAGTTCTAATTTTAGAAAGGGAAAAAGGTCATACGGTAAATTAAACAGCTCTTCCCCACAAATGCCTAGGATCTACCCTAGATATTCTCATTCAGGGAGTCAGGAATATGTAATTTGGAATAATGCTCTAGACAACTGATGCAAAATCAGAATGAAGAATAACTATTCTGAACGATGTATCAGTGAGTTTGATGTTGAATCTAACTACAGAATACATCATTAAAAGCAGTGCTTGTGAATACTTAAGAAATGAAATGGTCACTAAAGGCAAGCAGAAGCTTGCTAACATCATGATATTTTCTTTTAGAAAGATTCAACAGGCAAATATGACAGTTCTGTGTATATCAATAATTAGTTTGGCAAATTATTTCATTTTTCTTTGTATACTAAATAGAGAAAAATCAGCTGAAACAGAATAGCAGTTACTTTATTAATAATCTGTAAGCTCTTTACTGCAGAAATCATGTCTTATTTAACACAGTGACTGCCCAAGAAAACTTTGGGGCCACAGTGTTTTATTACAAAAGTAAAACAAACATTTCAAAAACAAAATGATCCTCTCTAATTTACTGAAAAATTTGTTATTTTTTATTGTTTTCTGTGCGTGAGTTATATGAAACTTGAAAAAATAGTTCTTGAGGCTCCCAAGGTGAAGAGACATGTGACTTACATATGCTTCACAAAGCCCTGGGCTTAAAACTAGCATAAGTTAAAAACAACTCATATGGCAGTTAATGTGTTAAACCTCTGGCTACCAGCACAGTGCTCACCACATGGCAGTTTTTCAGCAAAATATGATGAATTAACTATACTATATCATAGCTGGAATTGGACCATTTCCAAATATGGATGAAGATACAAGTAGATCAAATGACACACACAATATTCTGAGTATGGGCAATACAGAACATTCTCTGTGACATAAGCACAAGGCAAATACAGGAAAACTGAGAAGTGTTCACTCCTATCTGTGCCTATTAGGCCACACCATTAAGAAATCAGATCACTGCTTTTTCAGAGGGTCAGGAACAAAATGGAGCTTATAAAAATAAAAACAGCCAGAAAGTGAATATATTGTTTCATATAAATGCTAGGAATTCCTACTCAATGGAATTGATACATAGCACAGACTAATAAAAAAACTTATATAAAAGAGAGAATTTTTTTCAGAAAATCATCCACATTACATAGATGAAAGCTGTCAATTTTAGCTTCTGTTGTCATCATTTCATTTTAATTGCAAATTTCTCTGCCATTTAGATGGAAGGAGAAAATAAGAATACGAAACCATACCTTCATGTAGTGTTTGAAAATGTCTGCAGCTGCATGCATGTCAACAATGTCATAAATGATAAGTTTGCTGAAGGCAGCAAGTAGATTCCTTCTTTTATGTAAGGCTTCAATTTTATTAGCTTCATCTTCTTCATCACCCTCTAACCACAGAAAATAAGTTAGTTATAAATCTTATCACTTTATTCAAGTAAAACAGTGCAGATAATCTGTATAATTGAAAACTAGCTTAATATTGTAACTTCATAAATAGGTACAATTCAGTTACTGATGGGAGAAAATCTTATACTGATTAACTATTTTTGGGTGCTGCATTTAGTTACACATTTATCAAACACTTAATAGGCAATGAAGTTATCTTCTAGGGAGACCATCATAGCAAAGACTGAGTAAAATAAGCAAATCATATAGTCTCTCCTCCATATCCACGAATGTGGAACCCTTGGATACGGAGGGCCGACTGTACTATGCCATTTTATATAAGGGACCTGAGCATCCATGGGGGTCCCTGAACCAATTCTCCACAGATACCAAAGGACAACTGTATAAAAAAATTATTTTTCTGATACTTTTTCATAATAGTAAGATACCTATTTACTTTAAACATGCTGTCTTGTCTTTTTTTAATATTCCTTATGTGCTAACATACTCCCACAGAGAAGAAATTTCTGAAAAATTTTAAGACATGGGGAAAAGACTTTCTTTTACAAAAATATTTGAGGGAGTAATGGAAATATATGGAAGAAATAATTTTTAGTGCTCGTCCTAAACATGGTTACATTATCAGATGAGAAATAAAATATTTTATAAACCATGTTATGCACATATAAAATTAAAAAAAAAACCTATCAAATACTTTCAAAACAAGTAGTGCTTCTTCCTCAAATCTTTTAGTTTGAGAGTCCACTAGGTTGCCTATTTCTTATTCTAGAAAAAATTTTCCAACAAAGCTTTGGATGATAACATTTGTTTCAGGCTCTGTACTGACACTCTCATGTCCTGGCCTGCCCTTACTTGGGTTGAGCTTTCTTCTCTTCTTCATATGTACATATTCATAAAAGAACCTACACTCAATCTCTTTCTTTCCTTTCTACTATTTAGTCCTGTTGTAAACCATCAGTGCTTTGAGAAGCTGGAAATCTTTTTGCTTAAGGTAAGTGGCAGATAAATTTTGTCTCCTAACAAATATAATATAAATACAATATAGACTCTAAATAAACACACTGTTTCACAGTCTAGTATTTTCTAAAATATTCTCTTAAGAATATTCTAATAGCACCAAATAGATCTGTGGATCAGACATGCCTTTTATATTATTTTAGAGAGCTTAATCATCTATTTATAAATAACCTATTCTAAGTGACATTTATTTATAACTTTTAACAATTCAATCTAATTTTGCTAACTTATTCTGGAGGCTCAGCACAATTTTGACTAGAGAGGCTTGATAACAGTCTTTCAACAGTTAATATCTTACAGTTATATTTTGTTCATTTAAGTAATATATGATGACCACTGAGGAATAGAAAGCAAAGTGGATGCTTTCCCTTAAAAAAATTATGAACCTGGACAGTCAATTAGAAACAACATCTATCCTACATATACGTTTGTACATGTGTGAAATGACAAATGTACACAATTATTCATTATAGGATAGTTTATAGTAGCTAAAGATTGGAAACTAGCCATGTCAATCAGTGTAAGATGGATTATACAAATTATGCTACATCTACACAAAGAAATACTATGTGGCTGTTAGAAAAAGACTGAGGAAGCTTTCTATACATGACAGGAACAAAATCTCTGTGGTACAAAGTTAAAGGAGGGAGACTTCACTATGTACATTTTTATTACTGTTGGTTTCTGAATTACATGAATATATTACTATTAACTTTTTTAGAAAATCTGGGTAAGTTTTAGGATTGAATTTAATTTTTTTTCCCCTCCTATCTTTTGGAGTTAGTAAAACAAAATCAACATTGATAAGATGGTAGCTACACATACCCATACTCTGGTTCTCCTCATCTTGGTCAATGAAAACGTGATCCATTACGAAACTGAGGAGTTCCGACTGGAGCCCAGTATCTGGATTAAACACCAAAGGCTGAAGGCCCTCTCTGCCACCTGTCATTAATTGGTGGCTAAAAATCATCAAAAGATCACAGAGTAACATGAAAGCCTGGAATGCAAAGAGAATTCATCAAAAAAATATTGTTTATCAACAAAATATTGTACAAATATAGATATAACAAATCCATGTTAATGACAACATACCAAATCAAAACATAGTTCAGTAGCAGTACCATAATATAAATTTTAAGTATTTAAATTACAACTATGTAGTTTAAATTCTCAAACTTAATAAAATTACTTTTTCTCATAAAACGCTTGTCATAAATTTAAGATTTTTTTCCAGCTGGGCATGGTGGCTCACGCCTGTAATCCTAGCACTCTGGGAGGCTGAAGCAGGCGGATTGCTCAAAGTCAGGAGTTTGAAACCAGCCTGAGCAAGAGCAAGACCCTGTCTCTACTAAAAATAGAAATTAATTGGCCAACTAAAACAAATATATATATATACAGAAAAAATTAGCCGGGCATGCTGGTGCATGCCTGTAGTCCTAGCTACTTGGGAGGCTGAGGCAGAAGGATTGCCTGAGCCCAGGAGTTTGAGGTTGCTGTGAGCTAGGCTGATGCCATGGCACTCACTCTAGCCCAGGCAACAGAGTGAGACTCTGTCTAAAAAAAAAAAAAAGATATTTTGACTTGAACTTTTAAAAATGAGTCTAATTCAACCCTTAAAATACAAAATTGATATAACAGATTATGACAAAGGTTAGAAATCAATTATATACTGCTTAATCAAATAATTAGCGTAAGTTTTAAGACAAACTACAATTCGATAAATTATAATGTAGTAATACAAATCTGTAAGCTACTATTTGGGATTCTTTTTAAAAAATCTAATAAAAAAATTTCTAATACAGTCATGTACCACATAATGACATTTTGGCCAATGATGGACTGCATATATATGACAGTGGACCCATAAAATTATTATGGAGCTTAAAAATTCCTATGGGCCTGGTCATACAGTAGCTATGATGACCTCGTAGTGCAATGCATAATTCATGTGTTTGTGGTGATGGTGGTGTCAACAGGTCTATTATGCTGCCAGTCATATAAAAATATAGCATATACAATTATGTACAGTACATAATACTTGATAATAAATGACTATGTTACTGGTTTATATATTTACTATACTTTTTATCATTATTTCGGAGTGTACTCCTTCAAAGTATTAAGAAAAAGTTAACCGTAAACCAGCTTCAGGCAGGTCCTTCAGGAGGTATTCCAGAAGACGGCATTGTTATCACAGGAGATGACAGCTCCATGTGTGTTACTGCCCCTGAAGACCTTTCAGTGGGACAAGATGTGGAGGTGGAACACGGTGATACTGATGATCCTGACCCTGCATAGGTCTAGAGTAAAATGTGTTTGTGTCTTATTTTTCAACAAAAAACTTTAAAAAAGTAAAAAAAAAAAAAAAAATTTAAAAACAGGAAAAAGCTTATGGAATAAGGATATAAAGAAAAAATATTTTTGTATAGTTATACAATGTGTTTAAGTGTTATATATAACAAAAGTGTCAAAGTTAAAAAAGTTTGTAAAGTTTAAAAGTTACAGTAAGCTAAGGTTAATTTACTATTCAAAAAAATTTGTTTATAAATTTACTATAGCCTAAGTGTACAGTGTTTATAAAGTTTATAGGAATATACAGTAATGTCCTAGGCTTTCATATTCACTCATCACTTACTCATTTACCCAGATCAACTTTCAGTCCTCAAAGTTCCATTCATGGTAATGTATAGTGCAGGTGTACCATTTTTTATCTTTGATACTATATTTTTACTATACGTTTCCTATGTTTAGATATATAAATACTCCCCCAGGGATGGGGAACGGCCTTTTGACTGAATCCATATTTTACGGAACAAATCCTTTCTGTGAAGTTTGGATTTTGTTGAGGAGACACACTTGGGGATTTGAAGGGCCACATATGCCCTTGAGGCCACTGGTTCTCCACTGAAGGTATACAGTAGGCTATACCATCTAGGTTTGTATAAGTACACTCCATGATGTTCACACAATTATCAAATCACCTAATAATGCATTTCTCAGTATGTATCCCTGTCATTAAGCGATGCATGATCATAGTAGACCATTTATATAAAAACCAGTATCTAAAAGCCTCTCCAACAAATTTAATCATATTATTGAACTTTCAACACATTTCCTGAAAGATAAAGTAGTACAAGTATGTTGCCAAATTTGCTGTATTTAATGGATTGGGTAAAAGATTTTATTGTGGGTTAACAGAGGGCTTACACCTTAGAACAATTCACTAACCTCCCACCCAAACTTGATTTCTATGGAAAACACAACTTTGGTATTTATTTGGGGATGGTTGTATACCTGGCTGTCCAAGTCCAGCAAGAATCATGGTAGTTCATGCCCTGACTGCATAACTATGAAATATATTAAGATATTTAGGAAGAGCCATTTGAAAATAAGGGAGCATAAAGAGAATCTACAGGTATATTTTTAAACCAGGCCATAGTTTGGGACATCACCAAGCAGGTCTGATGCAGAAACAGTGGACTTTTGGCTTAAATGGCCAGAGCTGGGTACTTCTAGACAGTATGGGTGGGGTTCAGGTTTAGAGCATAAAGTTTAGGAAATATAATCTCTGTTTCTACTTTAAATGCTGATAACCCAACAAAGAAGAGACCTGTGACAACATATTTGTAAGAAGAGGAAATAACAAAGGACAAGTAATACTGTAGCTTTTAACTAGACTTTTTTTCTAGCCCAATATTAAAGCAAGAAATAGGTGTAGTCTGCTTTATAAAAACATACTCCTTAATAGGACAGCATAATTAAAGGAAAAAAAATCACATAATGGAAACAGTACTTCCCTGGCCCACCCTGACCTTCTTTGGGCTGTGCCCCTCTCTAACGGGTAAAGAATCTGTTGGACCAATAGGCTATGCCTACCTGCTTACTAAACCATATTTCTACACCATTGTCCAAGTATAGGGACTCAGAGATTCCTTGCCGTAACAGCCCTGATTCTCTTTTTAGAGCCCTACAAAGGCCCCTTCTCTAAGTATACTGTATCTCCAGTGTGTATACTTCTAGGCCCCAGGGTAGTCAAGAGGGAGCTGTTTGGGTGGGTGGTGTTGACAGACTTTCGATATGTAGGCTGAAGTATTCACATGCATGTGTGAGCTTGACTGGTATGTGAAGGAGCTGAAGATTAGACGGCAAGACACGCTCCTTAGATTCTCAATGTTTTAGTATAGAATTCTTAGGAGTCAAGCACTCTAAATTTCAACCTGGCCTTTCAGGTGGTAAGAGTACACTTGTCAAAGTAAAAGGACAGAACGTATTTTGTTTTGCTTTATTTAGAGACAGGGTCTTGCTCTGTTGCCCAGACTGGAGTATAGTGACCTGAACAAAGCTCACTGTAATCTTGAATTCCTGGGCTCAAGCGATTCTCCTGCCTCAGCCTCCTGACTAGCTGGACGACAGGTATGTGCCATCACACGCAGCTAAGTTTTTTTTGTTTTTAAACTTTTTGTAGAAATGAGTCTCACTATGTTGCCCAGGCTGGTCTTGAACTCCTGGCCTCAAGCAATCCTCCTGCGTCAACCTCCCAAAGTGCCGGGATTACAAGGGTGAGCTGCTGGGCCTGGCTGAATGTATTTTATATAACAAGTTTGTCAGCTTGCTCTGTAATATATTTACATCTACACTCTTGTCCCAGGTCCCATAAATGGTGGGAATGGAATGTGTGCTAAGAACTACCATAAAAAATTACATCTTTACAAAAAAATTTGTAAAAAATTACATTAGTGAAATTACTGTTCACTAATGCTTTTGAGTTGTTTTTATTAAGAGCTCTCTTAACTGATAATTTCTTACCTGTTCTTTCACTGGAGTATTAACATTAGATAGGCACTGTTGGCAAACAGCCAAAAAGGATTTCACTGTTTTCCTCAATACCAACAAATCCTCCTGTAAGACATTCAAATTTGCAAGCATGAGTTACAATATCCTAGACAACTGATCCAGAGGAAATAATACATGGAAAATAGCCAAACTCATTTATTGTAAGGGAAATTTGTAAAACCAAATTTGCTGTTGGGAACCAATTAGTATAGCCATTTCTTCATTATCTGTTCTAACAGAAGGGGCAGCAAAACTGACAATCTCAAAACACTCAGTTCTGCTTAACTATGGAATGCTTAGTATGATTGCTCCCAATAGATTTTCCTTTATAAATATGGTTTACTTAGGCTGACATTGATAAAAATAAATTAAGCAACAAACGTGTCCTGAACTTCTCCCATATATCTCAGCAGTCTACAAAATGTTAGGGGAAGAAAGATAAATTTAAGATAGGGTCCATGCCCTCAAAGAGTTAACATTCTAACAGACAGACCAATTAGAGAGATTAAGTGTTCACATTTATTGCATTAACTGTAACTGTAGTAGGCAGAATTCAGTTAGAAGACCCTTTATAGGAGGATGGGCTTTAATCTAAAATTGGATGGGTAAACAGGATTTAATTAGATGGCCAGATAATATCCCATACAGAACAACATTTACAAAGTATAAAAGGAAATTTAAATTTATTGAGTACCTACAACATGTCAGGCACTGGTTTAAGGGCTTACATATAGATTCTAAGAAGTAGTCATTATTGGCAAGAGATTGAAACCAGGACTGTCTGATATCAGAACTCATATTCTTCTCACTGACTAGAGTAAGATAAATGCAGATCAGCATTTAAAATAGTAATGGAGAATAATTACCTGAGCAAAGGCTGATGTAGATAGAAACTACTTTGAAAAGTATTCTAATAAACTAAAATTCTTTAAGTCACTCTATTTTATACAGATGACAGCACTTAATTCCTTTTTCAGATCTTCATATCTCAAATAATGATACTTCAAAAATTATACACGTTTTCTTTTGCTAACGTAAGTGCAGTACTTGGAAGAAGAAATGAGTTCACTTTGTGTAGAACAATAAAAATGATATCCTCTTAAGAATCTTTAATGTTTTGCAGATAAACATCTATCCAATAACCAAACCTCAACAGTCCTTGAATTTCTTTAAACATTCACAATGCATTGAGGTAAACAGATGACGGAACACGCAACTGTAATATTGTGTAAGGAGTGCTATGGTGGGAGAGAGCATGAACCCTATGTTGGAAAATCTAACTCAAAGTCAAAAGTAGTCACGGAAGGGTTCCCAAAGAAGTTAACATAGCTAGTTTATATCTAGCTATAAAAAAAGGTATTCCAGATAGGGTTCAGATGTTCAAAAGCTTGGAGGTGCTTTTGAGGAACTGTTAATTTATTACAGCTAGGGCATAAAAAGGAGAGAGAGTGACAAGAAAAAGCTAAAGAGGAAAATAGGATCCATTTCTATTTACACAGAAGACTATTTAAAATGCCATGTTAAATCAGTTGGATATTATCCTGATGGCAATAAGAAACTACTGAAGAAGGATTTTTACCATGGGAATGCTCACATATTGTGTAAAAGAATCATATTCTAAACACAATAGAGAATGATGTGAAATAGGCAATTTGAGTAGATACAATCTTTTGTTGAGAGTTTATTATGTACCAAGTACTGTGTTCTAAGGATCAGAGATTTAAATCTCACAATCACCCTATGCAGTCAGTGGTAATACTTATATTTTACGGACAAGGAAACTCGTATTGAGAGAACCCACAGATTCTAAGTGACAGAGTAAGGATCCAAATCTAGGGCTGTATGACTCTAAAGTTCATGTTCTGAATCATTATCCTGTATTTTCTTATGTATTAACAAAGGCCATAGGAATAATCCAGAATGAGGGCCTAAAAATAAAATGTTAGCAGTAAAGATGTGAACAGATATAGGATAAATTAAAGTAGTAGAATAGATAGAATTTAGGGAGTAATTGAGGTAGAGGCTATTGATTATTGTTAAATTTCTAGGTAGTTAGTCACCTCTTAGATGCATTGTGGTACAAGTCACCAAAATAAGAAACAGGAACAAATGCAGTTAGCAGTAGCTCAGTTTTAGAGATGATGATTTTGAAATCCTTACAAGATATCCTGGAGATATCTAGTAGACAGTTGGATGTATGAGTTCAAAGCCTAGGGAAAGAATCTGAGCAAGAATAAAGATTTGCGAGTCCTCAGCATTTAGATGGCAACAGAGGTGGTGAAAAGTGGATGAAACTGCTCAAGGAGATTATGTAGAAAAAGGTGACAAGTATCCTGTGGAACACCAAAATTTGAAAGAGGAATGACAAAGAATAGTTTATGAAGGCCAAGAAATGATCTGAGAAGTAGGAATAAAACCAGGAGAATATGGCATCCAGAGGTAAGAAAACACTTAAAATGAATAGAGTAACTAATAATGATAAATGCCACAGAGAAATAAGACAGATAAGGATTAGAAAGTGCCCCAGGGATAAGGTAATTATGAGCTGTGGGTGGCCTTGGTGAGAGCACTTTCAATGGAGTTATGAGTCCTAAAGTTAGACTATAGTGTGTTGAAAAGAAAAGAAGTCAACCCTTTAAAAAAAGTACAATCAGAGAAAAATAAGATGACTGCTGGAGAAATCTTTTGAGGTTGAGGAAGGATTTTTGTGTCATTGTTCATCTTTTTAATACGAAAGACTTGAGAACGTTTGCTGAATGACGGAAAGAATAAAAAGCATTCAGTGCTATTAACTAGCTATGTGATCTGAGAGAAATTATTTTACATCTCAGGATTAAAGATTCTTAAAATCTATAAACAAGAGGGTTGAACTAGGTATTCTGGGGTTCTGTATCGTTCTGTGATTCTGCTGAATTAACTCCAGGGAATTCAAAAGAGACCAGGTGGTTGCAAATTGGTAAACCTCCTGGTATTCAAAGGATGAATGTTTACTATTCCATCACTAGTATCTAGAAGAGTGCTTGGCATATGGCAGGTGTTTAACACATTAACTGCCATGTAAGTTGTATTTAACTCATGCTAGTTTGGAGCCCAAGGCCTCATGAAGCAAAACCTGGGCAAAACCTCGCAGCTGGTTTGTGAAAATCTTACTTGTTGATATTCTTATTGTTGCAATTCATATTGACATTGAATTCTAAAAAAGTGGATTAAATGAATAGATGTCAATAAATTTCATTTTTCTATTTATGTTTACCTTTAAATTACACTTAAGCCTGACAAGTCAAGAAAAACATTTTACCCTTATGAACTATTTTTCAAGTTTTCACATTACTTATTCCCAAGTTTTTACTTTTTTATTGGAAAAAAACACAAAAAACAATAAGAAACAACAAATTTTTCATTTAATTAGAAAGGATCATTTTGTTTTAGAAGTTTTTATTCTATTTTCATACTAAAACACTGTGGCCCCAAGGAAAAAAAATTTTTTTTCCCAGTGTGTCAGTCAATATGTTAATATTTACTGAATGAAATATCAGTATACTTAAAATACATGATACTACAATCCTAAGGGTAACTGTTCATTCCATCAAACAATGATTATTGAGTTTTTATAAAAAGATGATGCAGGGAGGTATTAATGCTCTTTTATTCCCTTAGATTTCTTGATTAGTATGTAAAGAAGTCATCTAGGGAATCAGCTATCTTTGGAGTTGGAGGTAAGAGATTCCTTTAAAGGTCAATCATAAAGCAAATGTGTATTATGTGAAATGATTACTTTCCAACACATCTGAAGGATTGTAAATTTAATATCACAAAACAATTCACTGATGGACTTAACTAGTGGTAGTATTTTAACAAGAAACTGGAAATGTGAAGCAACCAAGGAAATAGAAGTCAAAGCCTTCTTTAGCAGTAAAATTTGGCCTACATTTGGATGCAACCTAAATATTATTTGAGTGCCCAAGAAGGTTAATTTAATTGTAACAAGTTACATTCCCTTGAGAGAATTATAAATTTAGGTAAATGGGCACAGATATTGTATACTTAACAGAGTTAGCTAATTTCATATATCTTTTTGAACAGTTGGGAACAGAATTTAGGTTCTTGAAAGGATTTCAGAACTCAAGTGCTTTTTATTTATCCCACTTCATGATGTTGGCATTTTACTACATTTCTTTTGATTTATATAGTTGGAATTCTGATTTCCAATACTATGATTTTGCTCAAGTTGAGGCAGGCTGCCATTACTGGGTTATCCCTATAGTGAGTAGTATATTTAGAAATTTTCAGGGCGTTAAATCACAGTTTTAAAAGAAGTTCATGATTTGCCTGTTTAGAACTCCAGTATTAAGATAACAAGTCTTAGAGTGGGCTTCATGCTTAATGCCCCTTGAAGAACAACAGTAGATGATATTCTAAGGGAAAAGAAAAAATAAGAAAAAAGAAATATAAAAAGATTCTGAACGTGGCAAATAACAAGAGCTTGTTCTAAATATCAAAATAGCACATTTAACTTTGAACTCCTTTAAAATATAAATCACTGATTGTTTTTTAATTTGAAAAAACTTTGTTAACATTTCTCATATTCTGGATATCTTCACCTCTCTCTTGTTATAACTGTAATTCATAATGAAAAAAATTAAATATGCTTAACTTACACTGAATAAATAAGAGCATTTTAGATGCAGTGTTTCATTTTTTTCTGGGCCAGAATGCAATAATAATAAAAGTTAACATTTACTGGCACTTACTATGTGGCAGGCACTAATCTATATTTCACAGATTAACAACTAATCCTCATAATTTTGACAAGTATTGATATTATTACACCATTTTACATATGAAGAAACAGGAACAGAGATGTTAAGTGCCAGGCCCAAAGACACACAGCTAGGAAGTAGCAGAGTAAATTATCCAAAGCAGTCTGCCTCCAGACTATGCTCTTAACCGTTTTGTTCTAATGACTCTTTAATATGTCAAGATTAATATGAGGGAACTTGCAGACATAGGCAGCAATATGGAAGTAAGAAATTTGAAACTTGGAATACTCAAAAATATATATATATAAATATACATATCATACATATACACATACAGTGCCAGTAAACCCAATATGCATTGAAACAGAATAATCCAAGAACAAGATATGCTGATTATAAAGACTATAATTTTAAGAAACTAAAACACAATGGAGTTTTATTTAAATAAATCTCCTTTCTAGCCAGAGAAGAAGACCTGGATTATAGGGGTAAGAACTGAAGGTAAAGAGTGAAGAGAAAACTAGATTATTTTACCTTCTTTCTCTTAGTTCATATAAACTGTATATGATATTTATATTGGTGCTTCCTTTCAAATTTTTTTTTCCTAAATCAAACCAATATTTTATTTTATTTTCAGAAAGCAACTTGGCATCAAAAGCACTCTTTCTTAGAGTAGCTGTGTAAAGGAATTTAGTTGGGTCAGGCAGTAAGATCATACTGAGATTTAAATCATGATATCCTGGTTATATTTTGTATCCATTTTGCAAGTAGCTTCATTAGACTGGCTAAGGTTTTTTGCTTCCTGATAGAGCTAGGTGAAAACAAGAATTAGAAGACTGAAACCTACTTATGTCCAAACATAAAAGGGCTAAAATAGTTTCAATTTATCTACTGACAAAGTGGAGAAATCTCTTCCAACGAATTAAGATGTTTTTAAACTATACTCTGATCAGCAAGATCTCTGTAACAAAGAACCCCAAATATGGAAGGCACAATTAAGATGGTGAATTTATAAGTTGTATTAGAAAGAAACTTTCCTAAAGGCACAAAGGCTCACATTTGACATCTTAGGAAGAAACAAAAGATCTTAAATGTAGACTGTCCCACAACAGCCAACCATCTCATTATGATTATAGCCAGTGAGGAAAGGTAAGAGTTAATTCCTAGACACACACACACACACACACACCCCGATTTTAAATGGATGATTCCTTTTTATTTTGTATCACCATTTTATATGTCTAGTGGGAGACCAAATTTAGTCGTCCTTTTATCGATAGCTATAAAATTTCATTAAGGCAAAAAATGAAGCCATGGAAAAACTAGTAAACACATAAAACTAGTTCAATATTATCTGACAAACATACATTTTTGGAATAAAGAGGAGTAAAACAAAGAGCTAGACCAAAGATCTCAAAATATGAAAATAAAGCCTAAGAATTTTGCAATCAATTTTCATGATGAAAAACAATTACAAAACTAAACTTCTACTTACCCACAATAGGCAAATAGAGTTTTCTAACTGACAAATTCTGGTAAACAAGACCAACGGGTTACTTTATTAGGCCGGGGTTGGAAAACTTTTTGTGTTAAGGATCAGATAGTAAATATTTTAGGCTTTGCAAGCCATAATCTGTATCCCAACTACTTAACTCTTCCATTGTAGCATGAAAGCAGCCCGAGACAGTATAGAAATGAATGAGCATGGTTGTGTTCTAATAAAACTTTGCTTATAAAACTAGATGTATGGTCAGATTTGGCCTGTGGACTGTAGTTTCCTAAGCCTGTACTGGGCTATAAAGCTCTTTGGAGACAAACTGTGTCATGTTTCTTAGTACCTAGCAAAGTAACTAATACACAACAAGGCTCATTAAATTATTTTTAACCTGAACTGTCATTTTATCCACATTACAAAAAAACCTGAGAGAACTCAATTCACTCACTTGGAACAAGTGACAAAAAGAACAAGACAGAAAAGATCCTACCACTATGGTGAGGTAAAACCTTATGCTACATCTCTGAAACTGCTTTCTTGTATGAGTAATCGCTACTAGTGTCTTTCTGTGTGGGGGGGGGTGGAGTGTGCAATTTTTGTGAATATACAAGAAAACGACTATTGCATATTTAAACCCCAAATGTAATACCTAGTTTTCAGTGTTGTTGCTGTTCTTGGCGATCTGAATCCCCACCTGCTGACTCCTGCCATTGCCTCAAAGGCTAATCCACTTATGATCCAGGAACCCTTAAGCTGCCTACTGTAGTTCCAAAGGATCTTCTGATTTCTCTTTCCTGCAGTGTACAAAGATGAAGGAAGCTAAAGAAGGAGTCAGAGGAACAGGGGAAAAGTAATGACTGTTAGGACCAAAGTGAGAAACTTGATTCCCAAATTATCCCAAATATTTAGATGGAGGACAAAATCTATGTGTTTCCCAAACCTACACTAGCTATTGAGCACGTTTATGTACACCCACAGCCTCAGACAATAGTTCATTTAGTATCAACTCCTGGTTTTGGTGGGGGAGAGGACAGGAAAGCAAAGACTAGGACTGAACTTTAATGCCAACAAAACAACATTTATTGTTAATTGAAACACTTCTCTCAATTTAATCTTCTCAACAAATCTATGGAACAGTGGAGTATCATTGTCATTTTATACATGAGGAAACTGAAGCTCTAAGTGAAGTAACTTTCTTATTTTGCCATGGGTGGTTAAGAAGTGGAGCCAAAATTTAAACTTAGGTTTAACTTGAAAGACCATGCTCTAACACAAAAAAATGCTGGAAACAGAAGAACTGGGAGCTTCCTATATAGATAAATTGAGTCATCAATAAGAAGTTCTTTAACAAACACCTAGTAATTGTTACTTACTAGGAAAAAAACAGTGTCAAAATAAAAAACCTACTACTGTAGGAAGGAAAATGCATTACTATGTCACTTAGGAGATTAAGTAGGATAAGTTACCTATTTTGTTTTTATCCAAATAAATGGCCTGACAGGAAAATAAACTTTTTATCATGAATTCTGGTGGAACAAATCTCTAATCTCTGTACTAGAAACACTAGAGTGTTACGTTTTGTCTAAACACTTTTAATATTGCTTTAGGCCTCTCATAAGCTTGGTTAAAATACATTTTTACATTGTAATATTGTTATTTAGAATAGAATCAATAGATCTTTTCAGTTCTGGCTCATTACCTAGATCATGAAATATTAAATATCTTAAGGAGTCTGGGAATTTGTAAACTAGGTGCTTTAAAGGTTGTCTCTTTGTAGGTAAAAACGGCATCCATGTGAAGGCCTATGAAGCTGAGGAAGCCTTGTTATCCTTCAAGGGGGAAATCCCTACCAGAAAGCAAGCTCCTATATGTGGGAGGCCCAAGGAATATGTTTGCAAACACAACATGGCATTCTTAATGCTGAAACCATAACTTGAAAATTCTTTTCTAAGTTCAAGATATTTACTTCTGGTTTCCAGAGGATTTTAAATGCTGGGGTTGAATACAAATTTGGAGTTCAGAATTTCGTATAAACAATCACCTACGTCTGTATTCCAGATTTTTAAAAAAGAACATTGAGAGAGCTGAATAAGAAATGGATATTAAATAAAATCTGGATGTTTCTCCTCTAACTTTTCTAGACCAGCCAATCAAGCACTTGTGATTGGACATAATATTAACAGGAACACCTCTTTTAAAGAACAACTCTGGAATCATAGAACAACCAAAAGGAAAGGCTTAGCAGTAACTAGATAGTTAATGAGGATAAAATCTCAAGAAATTAAAGGGGGAGGGGGAAAGATTCTTTAAGAAAAGAAGTAACGTAAAATGGTAACACGCTATTAAAAATTTGTTCCTACAGGGATAACTACCATTTCTAACCCTTGGCCCTACTCCCTTCCTCTCAAAGCAGGTAACTCTGCAGATGGAGAGGTGCTATCTATATTTTATTATTACAGGAATTCTGGGTGAGGACCTGCGTGAGCTATCTTTTTGTTGTTCACTGCTACTCTGAAGAGCGGATAGGGAAGAGGAAAGAAAGAGGTACAGAAAGTAGCCTGCAGATTTTTATGCATGTGAGCCTATTTCTAGTACATTTGCAGGAATGTACATTTGGGGGAAGAATAGCAAGGTTAAATGTGTTTGCCACGGGGCTTGGCCACAGTCTCTCCCACCTTCATTTTACTCCTCCTTTCTCCAGTATGTTTGGAGGTCAACAAATTAGAATTTGCAGAGGAGAACCTTTAGTCAAGATGGTGATGGAGGAACAAATTTTTCAGTTAAACACCTCAATAATAATTTGACTTGTAGCTACCTAGGGAACATTGACTTTCTCTGACTTAAAATTTTGAACAAATTTTTCAGTTAAATACCTCAATAATAATTTTACTTGTAGCTACCTAGGGAACATTGACTTTCTCTGACTTAAAATTTTGAACAAATTTTGCAGTTAAGCACCTCAATAATAATTTGACTTGTAGCTACCTAGGGAACATTGACTTACTTTGACTTAAAGTATTAGGATTAGGGCCAGGGTCCAGAGGGCAGAAATGTCTGCCCCAGGCCCTCCTTACTGCAATCTAGAATAGAAACATGCAGGGTGAGGCAAAGAGTAGCACAAATATAAGACCACAGAAATCAGGACAGCTCCTCCTAGGAGAAAAAAAAAAATTGAGGAAAAATTCCAGATTCCCCATGCCAAAGAAGGCAATGGGGGCATTATTTTAGCCCTAACTCTTATTTACCTGGCTCTTTAAATGTCTTTGTATATGTCCAGAAGGAGCTGAAGGAAGAAGGATGTTTTCTGCTACAGAGAAGAGAAACTGAAGGCTGCTTCTACAGGACCAGCACTAGGGGGCACCGGAGCAAAGTATACTGAGCATGACCTGTGAGACTGCCAAAGAGCTTCAACTCTGCAAACTAGGGGAACAGAGGAAATACCCATTGGTGAAACCCAGTGCACTTCCATTTCAAATAAATATCTAAGCCTATTCTTGATATAGTCTTCTCATATATTTCATTTTTTAAAATAGTGTTTACTGTTGAGTTAAATTACAAATTGAATTTAAAATTCAAATATAACTACCATTCATAATGCCCTGAATGACAGTATTCTTGACAATAGAGAGGAAAAATAAATTTTAGAAAGTACTCCCTAAAAAGCAATTTGGCAGTATGTATCAAGAACCTTACAAATATGCACTATCATGGACTCAGCAATTTCATTTCTAAGAATATAATACAAGATGAAATGATGAAAAACACAGAACAAGCTTTTGTACCAGAATGCCCATCATAGCATTAATTTTATTAGCAAAAATGTTTAAACCTAAATATCCAAGAAAGGAGAGTGGTAATCTAAATTATGGTATAGTTGTACAATGGATTAGGCATACATTAAAAATGTTCTCTATAAACATTTCTTAATAACTGAAGGAAATGTTATATTAGTTGAAAAGAAGATACAAAATTATAAATACATTATCATCTCAATAAGATTAGAAATATATGTAAGAAAAAATATTACAAAAATACACCAGAATATTAACAGTGGTTATCCACAGATGGAAGATTTGAGAGTTTTATTTTGTTGATATTTTTCTATTATTTCTTTTACAATGGTACTCAAGAGAGCTCAAATTTATGAAAACCACTCTACCTTATATTTTACACACAAATAAGCATAATTTATTAATTTAAAATATAAGTGACCCTGCAGAGATTTAAATGAGTTTCTATAAATATATTAATGACTAGAGAAAAACATATAGATGTGGTCAACTGGCTTGCTCCCTCACCAGCTAAATGACCCACTCCATCTTAACATTTTCTCAACAAAACAAAATTACTTCATGTAACAGACTTTCAGGTTGCTTCTAAATGACCAACATTACAAATGTTAAATATATTTAACATTTATAAATATAAATATCTCAATATCTACTGTATTACATTTAAATTTTAGGAAAAAAATTAAACGAGAAAAAGAGGATAGAGTTTTATGTGCATCATTGCAGAAGTCCTCCCTATACTTTAAAATTAACCCACTGGCTTACAAACATCCATTTAAAATCACAGTAACTCCTCATCTAAACACCCTTAGGCAAACAGAATGATGACAGAAATCTAGCTGTGTGATATAGCTGCCCTATACCCAACGAATTAACAGATACTGCCAGTTTTTGTTCAATGAGGAGTCAACCACAGAACACTTGTTTAACAAAAAAAAAAAAAAAAAAAACAACTAATGAGGGCCAGGTACAGTGGCTCATGCCTGTAATCCAGTACTTTGGGAGGCCAAAGCAGGTGGATTGCCTGGGACCATGAGTTGGAGACCAGCCTGGGCAACACATCAAGACTTTGTCTCTACAAAAAATAAAAAAAAATTAGCCAGGCTTGGTGGAATGCACCTGTAGTCCCAGCTACTTAAGAAGCTGAGGCAGAAGATCGCTTAAGTCCAGGAGTTTGAGGTTCTAGTGAGCTATGATTGGGACATTTTTATTCCAGCTAACCTGGGCAACAATGACAGACCCTGTCTCTAAAAACCCAAAAAAACTAAAAAAAATCCACTACAACAAAATCCTCTTGAACTAGTATTAAAAGTTTAATAATACAAGAATTTAAAGAGCACTAACAGAAAGACCACCAGACTGAGATTAAAAAGACTAGTGCTATAAATCTGATCTTAGGCAAGTCCAAATCTCTGGAAGACTCAGATTCCTTGCATATCAAGTGGGATTATGATAATAACCACTTTATGGGATTATGAAGATTTAATTAAATAGGAGCCTTTATATGTTTATGTGATTTATAAAATGTAAAATATCAATAAGGTAATTATAACAACAATGGCCCCTTCTAGGCCTCATCTAAAATGAACAGGTTTCATCAAATGACTTCCAAATCCCCTTTTACTTCTAATATCACATTTATAAGCAACAGAATAATGTTGCTACAGCAAATAAGACACAGGATACACTAAGCATTTTTCTAGTATTCAATCCAGCCAAACAACTCTGTGAGTTATATGTGATAAACCAAAACTGAGAATAGTATAGAGAATGAAGACATTTTTGTTCTTAACAGTTTTTAAAAATTATTTTATGTGATAAAATAATCACTGTTAAGCAACATTAACAACAAAAACAACCCCTCAAAGTGTCAAAAAGTATAAAGTAGAAAGTAAATCTCTCTCATCCTTATGCCTGACCTCAAAGAAATTCTATTTCCCAGAGATAACCGCTATTAAGACTCTTGTGTATCTATCAAGACAGCTTCAGTATAGCCGTTATTACATGTTACCAATATCCGGAGAGCACCCTACAATTCATAAAATGCTTTGACATAAATTATCTACATTAAGATTATTTACATGGCTTGTATCAAGGTTATACAAGTTAATGATAAGACTGGAACCACAGTTAGGAAGTTGCCATCTTATCAAATGACATGCTAATACTATAAATTATATTTGTACGAAGCTTATGTATGTGGCTTTTAAATTCTCAAAGATAAACTACATCATATAGCGGATCAGAAAGTTTGATAATTCCTAATCTAGTAATTATTATATTTAAGTTATTAATTGTTTTAAAAGGAGAAATCTTGGCAATAAAAGATTAATTTTTAAAGTTTGCATTTGTCTTGAGACTTCGAGCTTTTCAAGATTGTCACTTAGAGAATCACTTTTTTTTTTTAATTAAAAAAATTTTTTAGAGACAGAGTCTTGCTGTGTCACCCAGGCTGGAGTGCAGTGATGAGATTGTAGCTCACTGCAGCCTCAAATTTGTAGGCTCAAGTGATCCTCTAGCCTCCGCCTCCTGAGTAGCTAGGACTACAGGTGTATGCCACCAAGCCCAGCTAATTTATTTTTATATTGTTATAGAGACGGGAATCTCGATATGTTACCCAGGCTGATGAACTCCTAGCCTCAGATCATCCTGCCTCCACCTCCCAAAGTGCTGGGATTACAGGCATGAGCTACCATGCCCAGCCGAGAACCACTTTTACATGACAATACAAGTGATACACAATGATTATTGCATACACTTAGGGTTAAATTTTTAAAACACTACCAACAAGTTCAAAGTGAGAAGTAACTCAAGAGACACCAAAGTAAGGAAAATTTCACATACATATAAATGAACACAAAACTACAAAAGGAAATCAACTAAATAGTAAAGCACCTAAAAGATGCTGTAGCAATCTTTCTGGCATAAAGAAAGCCCGTGCTGGTCACAAAATCTGCATTGCCGACAATGAAAGATGTAGTATGACTGATGACAAAAAAAAGCCAACTTTTATTAGGACAATGTCTCTGACAAAAATTAAATAGAACGGCAATAAATTTCAAAATAATTCTGCTGTAATGGGATTAAAAGAAAAAGTAGGTTTCAGAACAGAGATTTTCACTCCAATTATGGAATATAGTTGTAAAAGGACAAAATTTAAACTAGATTTACAAGGAAGAATTTTAATTATGCTGAATTTTTAGGCAAGTATGTATTCCTAAATTTACTAAATGTAATTATCAATATTCAGCCAAAATATATGTAACTCAGATAACCAAAATGATGTCCACGAAAAAAATAAATATAAAAATTCAACCAGAATTTAAAAATCAGAGTAAAATTGTGTATAATAAACTCTAGCTATCAAATTTTAACACAAATTCAATTTCCTTTAATTTTACCATATAATAAACATTTCAAAAACATGAAAATGTAATACAGCTTTAAAGTGCCTTTTATTATTAAGAAAAGGTTAACTGTAATTTTTGCTCTTCAAGACTAACTTGCCAATAAAATAGAAAAACCAATCACTTCCCAATGGGACTTTAGAAAAAAAAAAAAAACCAGAAAAACTAAGAGGCTAACCCACATATTACCATCCTTCCAATTAAAAACAAACAAAAAAACCCCAACTATCTTCCAAATATAGAGAAATCTTCAAATTATTAATCAGAAAGAAAAAAATTCTTTCTCTGAGAAAATAATGCTCCATGTATCAAGCTATTGGTTCTGTATGCAAATGAATTAATCATCTTTACTAAATAGCTTCTGTTTTGTTAAGATGAAGATATGTAAACATTCTAATCCTTATTTGATTCTTTAACCAATGTTTGCTTTTTAGTCATATGCTCAAGCCTCTTTCATTACATGAAATAATTGAAACATTTATTTTATATTTGTGTCAGATAATCCCAATGTAAAGTATTTTTTGCCTGATTTTCTTCATGGTTCTATTCATGGTTTCTTGTTTTGAGTTGAGTGATTTTTTACTATGAGCCCACTTTTCTTAAAATTTTATTTGTGGAAAATTCTTTAAGGCAAGTTCCTTTAGAGGAGATGGAGATTTAGATTTGACTTTATTAGGTGCTTTGGGATACTCCACTACAGAACACTTAAAATCAAAATCTCGACTTGTTTATTTTTATGATTGAAATTGCGTGAATTCTGGGTGAAAACCTAAGTGAAAGCTAGGTCACGGTTATAAATTTTCATGGGAGATCAATTTTTCCCCCCTTTAATCAATGACAGATTTTAAGACAGGCTATTTTCCTTTTAATCCTCCAGCCCATGAATGGAACTGGTGTGGGTTTATTTCTAGTTTATCCTTGTGCTGAGAATAGCTCTTTAGGATTCCAACTTAATCAAGGAGATGTGGCCACCTGTTAGACATTCTACCTTGGAAGGGCCTTGGACTTTGTCTAGATTAGAAAAGATCCTCAAGGTGAAGCAAATTTCAGTGCTCTTTTTTATTTTCCTGATCTTATTTTCACTTAATCCCCAGCCATATTTTGATTTCTGTTTTGCATGGTCATGGATTAAAAATTTTTTAAACAAAATTTTATCCAACATCATAAGTTGTTTTTAACTTGATGAGGGTTGTGTTCACTCTGGGGCCCTAAGTGCCATACTGCCAGAATCAAAAGCTACATTCTACTATCTTTCAATATTATTCTTTTTTATAGCATGTCACCTATCACAGCTTTGTGTCTACTGTAGTTATTTCTTACAAGAATATTAACTCTCTCTACATACAACTATGATTCCAGTGCTTGAAGATTTTGGCTATCTTCCAAAAGAGGTAAATACATACTTACTCATAAGATAAAGCTTATGATCAAGAACTGACAATAATTATCATATATTTTATTAAAGATTACAATAACTTATAATAACTGATAATATTATTAAATAAAGAGTTAAGCAAGGTTATTATTTTAGTAATAACCCTCTGCCTACAGAAACTCTTACTTACTTTGGAAGGAGAACCATCAGTAATTTTCACCAACTGCCAAAGAATCGAGTAATGGGAACACTGCAGTGCCTGTACGACTATCTGTATCAAATGAGAAAAAAATTTTTTAATGAAAAAATTCAGAGAAATGAGAATTTATGTTTGCACAGTACTAAGAGAATATTTATAATAGTTTTTATTTTATGATAAAGTTTCAAGTCCAAATTTTTGTAGAATTAATGAGAATGTATAAAATATTTGGTTAAAAAAGACAAACCAACATATTAATCTAGAGAATAAAGACAGAACATATCTTGATAAATATGGACCCAAAGAGCACTATGCTTTAAACAAAAATGCAGTGTTATGAATATTTTGCTTGGTCAAAATTTTAAAAGGAGATGAAGTTATTTCATCCAAATTTTATAACTGAAACAGCTGAAATTGAAAAATTGATCAAAATTTTATAACAAAATGTCCTACTTATTTAAAGCACTTTAATGTGAAATATCATACTCATACCAAAAACTGCGTGAATAAATATAAAGCTTAATGAGTTAATATAAAGGAAAAATACCTGTGTAACCACCACCCAGGTCAAGAAACAGAATATTGCCAGCATCTACTCCCAATACAATCATCTCTTTCTTCTTGTAAGGGCAACAGTTATTTTGGCTTATTTGGTAACTAGTATATTTTAACTACCAAAGTGTGTACTCCTAAAGTTTATTATGCCTAGTTGTGAATAATATATAAATGGAATCATGCAATATGTATAACTCTGAGTCTGATTTCTTTCATGTAACATTTATGTTTAAGATTTATACATGTTACGTGTACCTCTAGTTCATTAATTTTTAGTTCTGTGTAATATTTAGAATATTCCCCTATTTACTCATTCTATCACTGATAAACTTTTACCTGGCTTTGACTTTTACCCATTATGGATAATACTGCTATGAAAATTCTTATATATGTTTCCTGGTGCATTGGGCATGCATTTCTCTGGGGCAGAGATTTTCAGAGTTTTTAGCTCTCAGGACCTCTTTACACTCTTAAAAATTACTAAGGACCTCAAAAAGCTTTTGCTTTATGGGTTATATCTATTACTACTACCATATTAGAAATTAAAACTAAGAAATGTTTATATTTATTAATTCACTTAAAAATGAATTATTACATTATTACATCATAAAAAAGAACTAAATTTTCTAAAACAAAAGTATTTAGAGTGACACTGTTTTATATTTTTGCAAATCTCTTTAATATCTTCCTTAACAGAAAACTAGATTTTCCTATCTGTTCTGCATTCTGTTACAATATATTGTTTTGATTGAAATATATGAAGAAAACCCAGTCTCATAAAATAGTTAGAAAAAGAAGGTATATTGTAATAGCCTGTGTAGATAAATGTAGGTATTCTTTGCTGTAACCTCAATACTCCGCTGTACATTTCTGAAAGAATGAGAATGAAGAAAGAAAATAACATCTTTATCTTACTAATAGTTTTTTTCTTCTTTTTTTAATTCCGCAAAGGTCAAGAGCTGTCAGATAAAAATGGTTTTGACATCATGGACCTCTGCTGTGAACCCCACTTTCAGGACCACTACTCTAAGAATAGGATTGCTGGATCATATAGAATGTGCATGTTTAACATTACTACATATTACCAAACTGTTATCCAAATTGGTTGTGTCTTGTAGTCATTGACAGTTCCCCAGGCTCCACATTTTTACCAACACTTGATAATTAGATTACTTAAATTTGGCAATTCTATTACACATAAGTAGTATCTTAGTGGTTTTGATTTACATTTCTCTAATGCCAATGAGGATGGGCACTTTTTAATTTTTTATTGGCATCTCAATTCTGGTTTTGTGAAACATCTATGCAAGTGTTTTGTCCCTGTTTTCCAGAAAGACAAGAGAATTCAGGAAAATAAAACTAATTAAGGAGCACAACATAAAAGAGAATAATAAAAGAAAATTATAATAAAAGAGAATTACAATAAAAGAGAATTCCATTTTGGATAGCTCTTTTACTATATCTTTGTTTGAATACAAGATGTACCTATATTGCAATAAAGTGTATTTGATAATATGATATTCCATTATTTCATTTGCTAAATTTATCTAGTGTTTCTATTATCTTCCCCACTCAATAAACTAAAAACCATACAGGTGAACATACGTAGAGAATAAGTTAAAGGGGGAAATCAGTAAGTGGAATGCTGCAGGAACTTTAAAATTTAGGTTTCAGATCACTAGAGCAAAAGATATTTCCAACACGTTTACTCAGCACTGAAAATAACCCTTATGAATTAAAAGAATAAGTGTTGCTTCTTTTGATGCAACATTAATGAGATAACGTCAGCGTCTTGTTCAATTAATAGAAAAGCGATGTACAAATTAATAATAATGGGAACTTAAGATCTGGAAAAAAGTAATGTTGAAGAAATGCTTAATTTTGGTTATATCAATTTATCCAAATCATTACAAATACCATATCCTTTTCTTCTACTTTTCTACTGATCTGTACTAGACATTTTCAAACTTAGTTTTATAGTAGTTTCTTTTTAGTGAATATGAGGGAGGATAGACACTTGATCACTCCAATACCTGTTTCAAATACAGAATTTCCATTTTAATCTGTTTCACATATTGGTATTCCTTGTAAGTTTACTTTTAAAAGGGCTCCACTGCCTTACCTTAAAATAAAAATCTTGCTCTCATTGACTGAGAAACATTTTGCTTTCTCATAGGCATAATTAGATAACAAGATAGCTAGCTGATCAAACATAAATAGAAAATTCAGAACTTTTCCTTCCAAGCTTTATCAGTCATTCTGATTATTTTGTCCTCCATGCTAGCAATGTTATCCTAACTTGTCCAGAAGTCATCTATTCATTTTATTCATTTACTTCATCTTTCCAAAGTACAGAAGAAACAAGAAGGACAATCAATAATAAAACTGAAAAGCCAAAAGAGATTGCTCTAACTTTTGAGCACCACAATCCTTTTGCCTTCTCTTGATTAACACTGCTCTGATGACTAAGAATTTCTTCCAACCCTACTCCCTCTGTCCTCATGTTTCCAGGAACATTGTTCCTGGGAGGAAACATTAATGTATATTGCAGATTTCTGGGCAAATTAAGAATCAGGAGTGTATTTTCTATCTTCCAGAAGGGTACCATTGCCCTAGGAAATCTTGGGCCCTTGAATGACTAGGGACAACAGTGACATCTGACTTCTCCTAATGGTACTTTACAGTTATGAGGGTGAGAAGTAAATTTCTGTTTTGTTAAAACACTGAGATTTTTATAGTGATCTATTAAAGCAGCTAGCACTACTTTAAACAATATAAATTGCTATTGCCCCCTTCCCTAAATAATTACTTTTATCTCTTTAAAGGAACTATAGATTTTTATCTCCGACTAGCAGACAATCAGTAAGGAATCATTCATCTTATGGCTAATGACAGATACTACATATCCTGAAGATGAGTTGCATTATTAATGTAAAGCTTCTACAATATTTAAGTTTCAGAAAAACTGAATTTACATGGAAAATAAAGTCTGAATTAAGACTAGATAATAGTAAGAAACACTGATTACATATATGTAACATATATGCATTTATATTATCTATACATACAGGACATATTTAAAATTTTGAAAATCTACATAATGACAGTGGGCTTTTTTACTTTTCTGTTGGCAAAAAACCTTCAGGGTAAAAAGGATCAAACTTTTTAATGGACACGTGCATGATAAAAGAGTGAACTAAACTTAAATGCTTCTGTATCCAATATTGGTCTATCATTTTTAGACTGGGTTAATATAAGTGATAATTAACATCCTCTTCAAAAAGAGACTTTACAACAACTGAGTTTGTGACATTAAAAAAAAAGAGACTTTATTTTTTTTTTTGTTTGAGACAGAGTCTCACTCTGTTGCCTGGGCTAGAGTGAGTGCCATGGCATCAGCCTGGCTCACAGCAACCTCACACTCCTGGGCTCAAGCGATCCTTCTGCCTCAGCCTCCCGAGTAGCTGGGACTACAGGCATGTGCCAGCCACCATGCCTGGCTAATTTTTTCTATATATATTTAGTTGGCCAATTAATTTATTTCTATTATTAGTAGAGACGGGGTCTCGCTCTTGCTCAGGCTGGTTTCAAACTCTTGACCTTGAGCAATCCGCCCGCCCCGGCCTCCCAGAGAGCTAGGATTACAGGCGTGAGCCACCGCGCCCGGCCTAAAAAAAGAGACTTTAGATACAAACTAAAAATCAATATGGCTTCACCAAAGAGAATATAAAGCTGCCAAATAAGCACATGTAAAAATGTTCAACATGATTAGGAAAACGTATGTTAAAAGCACAATGAGATACTACTACACACTAATATTTTCAAGTGCCAGTGAGGATGCAGGACAACTGAAACTCCCATACATTGCTGGCAGGAATGCAGGATGGCATAGCCACTCTGGAAAATTGTTTGGCAGTCTAATAAAGTTAAACATACACTTACCATAACACTTAGCAATTGTACTTCTGGACATTTACTTTACAAAAACAAAAATTTATGTTCAATCAAAAATCTGTATACCAATGTTCATGACAGCCTTAGCTATGATGGCCAAAAGTTGGAAACAATTCACATGTCCTTCAATGGCTGGATGGATGAAACAACCTGTGATATATCCACGCAGTGGACTATTACTCAGTAGTAAAATGGAACCAACTATTGATCTATTGATTTATACAACAACTTGAATTTCAAAGACATTATTTTCAAGGAAGATATTATGCTAGATGAAGAATTATACTCTAAAGGGTTAATACTGTATGATTCCATCTATTTGGAAATCTCCAAAAGACAAAACTATAGTAATGAAACATATATCATAGATGTCCAGGAGTTGCAGGTGGGGTGAGCATATGACTATAAAGGGATAGTATGAAGAAGTTTTCTGGGATGGTGAAACTATTCTGTAACCTGAATGTGGTGGTGACTACAAAAATCTATACACATATCAAAATTCATAAGACTATATGTAAGAAGGAAAGTAAGTCAATTTTACTATATAATTAAAAATTAATAATCAATATGGAAAAGAGTAGATTGCAGTAACATTATTCTTAAGGAAATGTTAAGAAATGCACAAAAACTGAAGGAAATCATAAGTGACATAAAGTAACAAACAATTTGATAAAGGGAAAAGACGTCTAAATTCTGCATGCTCTTTGGGAATAGGGGATTATCCAATTATTAGCGGGCATACTATACTGTAAATTGAAAAAAAAATCATTAGAAGCATGAAAACTCAAGTAAAAAATTCAAGTAGTAAAAGGTTAGCTTTTGTTATTAAAGAATTAAAAGATGTCCCAAAGAATGAATTACATAGTAGGTTAATGCACATTAATCCCTGGAAATTCAGGGCACTGGTATTTTACCATCAAGTTTACTTATAAATTCCAAGTATTGGAAAAAAGGAAGGGCATGGAGGAAAACATGTCTATAATAAATCCAGTGTGGATAGCACATTCTATTTTTGTAATATCTCTTCACACTGATCTCCAAAAGGAGGTTTGATGTATAGTGGAAACAACAATGGACCAGGAGTTCACATGACACAATCTCAGGCCTACTCTTAAATAGTTCATGGGGATTAGCCTTCTCTCCCCAAACACACTGTAGGCTAAAACATCAAAAAAGATCTTGCTATTTCCCATCTCAGTGCTCTGCTGAAAAGACTTAATGAACAATTTCTGCTGATGACCCTGAAAACTAAAATTAACACAGGCAAACAGTTGTTCAAACAACATGCACAACACCTAAAGTATTCCTGAAACATTAAAACAATTAACATGACACTTTGTGCAGACAAAATCATGATTCATATAAAAGGGCGGAAGTAGAGCACACCCATAACTTCGAGATAAAAATATTTACTTAAAGAGATAATTGAAGGGAAATGAATGATTCATGCAAATAAATTTCAAAGATTTAAACACTACAAAAAGACTATTAAAATACAAGAAGAAAAAAGAAGTATTCAAATGATTTGAAAATGTGAAAAGACTTTTTAATTATGATAAAGAAAAAACCTAATAATTCTGATTTTGTAAGAATAAAAGAGCATTATCACGTAATATATATATAATTAAAATTCATAATGGTAAACTATTGTAAGAAATGATATAAGGTTAAGAACATTAATAGAGGAAAAAAATTTATAAATTAAAATGAAACTAGAAGGGCATGGTGGCTCATGCCTATAATCCCAGCTACTTGGGAGGCTGAGGTGGGCTAATCACTTCGGGGCAGAAGTTCAAGACCATCCTGAGCAACATAGCAAAACCCTATCTCTACAAAAAAATTTAAAAATTAGCTGGGCATGGTAGTATGTTGCCTGTAGTCCCAGCTACTTGGGAGGCTGAGGCAGGAGGATCCCTTGAGCTCAGGAGTTTGAAGTTGCAGTGAGCTGTAATGAGGCTACTGTACTCTAGCCTGGGCGACAGAGCAAGACCCTGTCTCAAAAACAAAACAAACAAACAAACAAAAAAAAGCAACAGAGGGACAATATGAGCAAAATGAGCAAAAGAATGGAAATTTCAAAGAATGCTTCATTGATGAACTATGAACAGGTTAATACAGCATAAGGCTAAGTATAAACTGAGGCTGGATCAGCAGAAACTAGATCACAGAGAGCCTTATAGGAGGGTGATCATACATTCTGATTTATGCCTATGTACCAGCATAATTATTAATAGTATTTCCTTTCACTGATAAAAAATAATCTTTTGGATAATAACATGGTCACCTTACTGTGACAAAAAAATCTGGATGTTATCCTAATAATGCTAGGAAATACACAGATATTTCAACAGAAGAAGGACATGATTAGGTGTTTTAAAAATATCATATTACCACAGCAAAGAGAAGTGGTTCTATTTGTTCTTCATCTTTTTAAATACAGTATTTGATACTTCAAAAATAGTTGTATTACAAAGCATAATAAAATTAAACCCATGAAAAGACCACCCAGTATGAAAACTGGTATAATACCAATAACTTTGCATCTACCTATGAGCATTTTCCCCATTCCTCACCATAGCTAAATCATTCTATTAAATTTTATAAATATCACGCCCTTGCTCTCAAAAAATAGTTTTATCACATATAATATAGACACACATCATTAGATGATACACTGTTTAAATTGTGCTAGTTTTTGGGCTTTTAAAAAATGGTATCGCACCATATGTAGTCTTTGGAGACGTACTTCACCCTAGTCATGCCTCTGAAAGACCAACAAAGATTTTAAAAAATACAAATGGTCATGTTCCACTGTTAAATACTGAGTCAACAGAAATAATTTACCAAAATTTTTTTCGTTTAAATAATTTTAAATCATGAATAAAGATTGTACCAAACTTT
>CAUYRT010041183.1:0-34467 GCA_963574885.1 Lepilemur ruficaudatus
TTTTCTATATATTTTTAGTTGGCCAATTAATTTCTTTCTATTTATAGTAGAGATGGGGTCTCGCTCTTGCTCAGGCTGGTTTTGAACTCCTGACCTTGAGCAATCCGCCCGCCTCGGCCTCCCAGAGTGCTAGGATTACAGGCATGAGCCACTGCGCCCGGCCTTAAGCCTTTCCTTTTTAAAAAAGTGCAAATGCTTCATTTTAGTAAGGTCACAAAGGATAGTGGAAGTTTAAATGACTGAAAATAAAACTGAAGCTCCGATAGGAATATGTCATATTCTAATTTTGGTAGTATTCACTATATTTTAAGTAGAGAGATAGTTATAAAGAATGAGCAAATAATACTTTTAATAATTTTCTTCATTTGGGCTTAGAGCCAAGAAGTTTCTTTCAAGACAATAGTGCATGGAGGAGGCGATTAGAGTTTCTAGAATGATCCTCTAGGTTGAAGGTCATACCTGGGTTCTTTTGGGTGATTTTCTATGTGAGCATGTACAGCTAATTTGACTATTCTCTCAAATGTTTCTTGAGGATGTATATAAGGCTTAAGTTTTAATACTAGAATAGACCTTTCCTTTTGACTGGAGTAATGGAATTACTCTAGTAAAGATCCCTTCTTTACCCAAGCTACTGCTTGGGAGTTGAAGTAACTGGGAGATCTCAAGCTACTTTTCGCCTTTAACGTTATTATCACTAGTGTTTATGAGGCTGTAAGAGCAGAATTGTCAGGTTATTAAAAAATATTGGATAAGAAAAGTTGTTTTAATTGGTGTAAATCTGCATATGGAAGTGTATCTTTATTATTTCCTCTTCTGTTAATAGGGATGATGTCCTACACACTAACATCATAGTTCTTTGGTTGTTGAGACATGCCTGCTCAGAATAATCGTGAGGTTTCTTCATATAGGTAACCCTAATTTGTTTTAAAACAATGATTCATGGTATTATGATCTAAATGCATTTCAACATTACATTGGTTGCCAAAAAGAAAAAGAACATTTTGCAATATCAGGTCGCAATAATGTGATACACTGAATGGTAAAGGGTTAATGGTGGCATAGATGCCTGGTCGAAGCAAAACGGATAAATCGCTGATCATATTGATGAGAGTGACATCCCAGTGGGACAGCAGATCATATATGAGTTGTGAATTCCCTTATTTAGTCTTATTTTGGGGTAGGAAATAAATCCTTTGTAAGTGTTGCATTGCATTTGTGGGGTGTGTGTGTGTGTGTGTGTGTGTGTATGTGTGAGGTTTCAATCTTTAAATCACATAATGTTAAGAAAAAACAAATGAATTCACTTAGAAGATTTTAGGGTTTGATCTGTATTTTTTCATCATTGTAATATTTTGGGGTTATAATTTCTAGACCATTGGAAAAGACATCCATCCAGAACAGATAAGATCCTGGAATTCCTGGCCAAATTATCTGCAAATATATACATATATATATATATTTTCAATAGATTCAGCTCTGTATCAACATTCAATTTGCTGATTTTTCTTAAAAAAGAAAAAATGCATTTACATAAGTGAAATTGGTCTATCATTTATATTAGAGAAGGCTACCCTTACTCAATTTTGTTATTAGGATTATGTTAGCCTGTAGAATGAGCTGATAAATTTTTATAAGGATTATGTGTTATTTTAGGCTTTAACCTGTAAAATGATCTCATTCTACATGGCTTTGAGAGTATATAGTTGACTGTTTTTCTGATCTCTGGTTTTTGGTTTCTTCAGATAATCTTCATCTTCTTGGATTTGTTCTGGTCATGCATATTTTTCTAAAAAATGTGTGTGGATTTAAAAAATTTTTACCCAATATTGTACATAAAATTTATACATAATATATATTTTTTAAAAATCTCCATATATGCAGTTATATCACCCTTCTCATTTATGGTGCTCCATGAAACTCACTTTTGGATACCAAGTGTTCCTGAAAATGTTATAGTGAAGATCATTGCTAGAACAGTGTTATTCTTGAGATTTTCTTTCCTTATAAAGAAATTGACATCAGCTAAGAAGGGTTTCCTTTTGTTTTGTTTTTCCTTTTGGAGGTAGAAATGAGTAGTACGGTCAGATAAGTATATGCCCCTGGGTAATACAGCATGAAAAGCAGAAAATAATCCCAACTACTAGTAATTTCCTCTGCGTGGTGGGGTTGTAGGTGGTTTTTATTCTCTAGTATTTTCTTCTCTTTTTGTACATGTTTTCTACAGAGAAGGTAAACATGTAGTGGAAATAAACCTAATCTTAATTGCCATGGCAGTGTGTCTGTACATATTAATTTTTTTCTCTCTGTCTACCCACCTTGCATTGGCAGTCTTCCAACTGCCTAAGCAAGTGAGGATGGATGCATAATAAATATTTCTTCATAATTATTTCCTTAGCTTTCACTATGAATTCTGAAGTTTTCCGTTATAAGTGCCAGTTACAGACATGCTGAAATGACTACCTTTTGCTCTGGAGGGAGAGTCCTTGCTTATTGAAGACAGAGTGAGAGAGAGATCACAGTATCTTTCTTTCCTGAACAGTAGAAGTATAGACTGTTGACTCCGTTTTCTTTTTTTCCCTGCGAAGAGAGGGCCTTGCTTACTACTCCTGAGTTCCGCTTTGAGGAAGAGGGAGGAATGAGAGAGACAGGAAAGTGAATGGAGCAGAGTTAGAACTGAAGGAAATGTTCCTATCCTGGAGACCTAGTGTAATTTTGAGGAAGTCAAGGTATGTATCCATAGGGTATTCTACTTGGGAATGAAGGTGCCGTGAAATCATTTGGCATTAATTCATTTTTGGAGCTTTGACTCAAAGCTGTCTCATTGCAAAATTTTAATCTGAAATCTGTTCTGAAGATTGATGACCTCTCTATAGGATCTCTCTGTAACTATTCCATTGGGACATCAGACATAGCCAAGTATTGATGTGTTAATTATATTGGATTAGCTTCTGTGTATACATGCGCACACACACACACACACACACACACACTGAAACATCATTGGTCCGTGAAATTTTAATTATTTTATATTTTTACATCTTTTCATATACTATTAAGGAAAGTTATGATGGGAATGCAGTACTGTGAGTTTGCAATGACAATAAAGCTATTCTGTTTTTCCTTTAATATTTAAGAGTACACCAAAGCCTTTTACAGTGACTTGTGATTTAGGGCAGTCTCTTAGAAGCAACTGCTTTAGTAATATTTTACAGTGATAAAAGAAGAGTCACAAACACAGTAGTTTTTACTGTGTTTTGTTTACTGTGTTTTGTTTTGTTTTGCATATTTTTTTGTCTGTTGACTTGACTAGGATTAAATAACCTCTAGGGTGATTTGCCTATTCCGTAAAGTAGCACAGTCCAAAAAGTAAGGAGGTTAAAGTACGATGAGGGAGAAACAAGGAAAACAGGACAAAAGAAAACTCAAGATTAGAAAGATTCAGTGAAGAAATTTTACTCAAAGTAATGAAGAGGGGTTTTTTTTTTTTTTACCTCACCATCTCCAAAGCACTATGGCAAGAATTCTTACTTTGATTATTCATTATCAAGTAAGAGTAGACTCAGTAGTTGACCAACAAAACAAATTGATACATTCTTTTTGCATGCAGAAGTCAGGTCACTATAAATAAGCAGCTGTATGTTGTATATTTTAAGTATGTCAACGTATATGAGTTTGAGTTATAGGTTCTTTGCAGGAAGGCTGACCAGCCCAGCCTAGGCTGAATACTACTTAGTGCTGTCTCATGTGAGCACTGATCAATCAACTGTTGACTCCAAATTGGTGGCGGCAACAGTTGATTGATTAATTGAAAATGCTAGTTAAGGTAGAGAATCACAGACATTTATATATATTCCATAAACATGATTTTTAATTTAAAGCATATAATATACACTTACTGGAGACTGCTGTTATTTTTCTTGAAAGAACAACCTGTAATGCTTATCTACTGTTTTCAATTCCAATTTCTCTAAAGTAGGACAGGAACTTGCACATCAACAAAGCAAATTGAATGTGGAATCCTACTTGATTTTTACATTTTTTTTAAAGCAATTTTTTTCTAATTTTTAGAGATTTACCTTCCCAAAGTTTTTAATGTTTTCCCAAAACATTTATCTTAGTTTTCATAGAAACACCCTTTTTTATACAATTTCATAATATTTAATTAAGTATTAAGATTATATAATCACAAATTGGCATAAAAGCAATGAGAATGAGCCCAAGCATATATTGTATCTTGGAAAAACAGAATGTGAAGGCATACTGCTAATGGAGTGGTCTGTTCAACTTAAGCATTTAGCTTGCCTGTGGGCAGGTGCATGTTTTAAAGAGGAAATGTGGAGCAAGCCCGTAAATCCAGTGGAGAAAGCCCATTTGGGGGGTTTCTGCACTGTTTGATTTAGCTGATGCCTGCATTTTTCTTTAGAGACAATTAGCTATGATAGGCCTTTATGGTTAAGACCTTTAGCAACAATATTTGGTGAGGTGAGTTGTTAAGGAGCTAAATATACACACTACTATCGGAAGAGAGCAACAGGTAATCTGGTTTCAGAGCTTGTGCACTTAGCCACCGTGCTCTCCGCTGCTCCCTCCTCATGTGGGAGGTAGTAGCATGCCACTCTGTGTGCATGATACAGCAAGTAGATAAGAAAGAAATGGTACACAGAAAATAATATAATAGCGTTGACTTATTTTCTGTATTAAATATTGTACTTAAAAACAGAGAGTTTGCTTTCTTTTCAAGTATCTCTAGAAGAGTTACCAAAACTGATCTTCTGTTAGGATAGTAGTATGTCAGTAAATTAGTAAGAATGGAAATTGTGCAAACCATTCATGCAGAGAAATTAAAATAGAATTGTAAGTTAATAACAACCTGAAGAAACCCCATTTGATTGATAATTTTTAATTGGTATGAATATTTTACTTATTTTAGCTTTTAGGATCTTCCCCTTGTGGGAATGGCTCAGCCCAGTCTTTAGAGAAGGAATGGTAACTACCTTTTATCCAAAGGCAGGATAGCTTAGGCTCTGGAATCACACTAGCCAAGTATGTCCAGCCCACATATTTTTATTTCTCTTAGTAGCTGTGTGACCTCAGGCAAGTTATCTAACCTCTCTTATCTCAATCCTTCATTATATTATAAAATAGGGATTAGTATCTATTACATGTAATTTCAATGAGGATTAAGTAAATTAATTGATGTAAAGTTCTTACAACAGTGCCTTGTTTATAGTAAATGCTTAATAAATGATAGCCATCATCATCCTTATCAACCTTGAAAAAGGGGAATAGTGACGTTGTTGTTGAAAATGTGCCCAGAAAGATGAATCTGAGGTGTGCAATATTGGAAATTAGGTACCGAAATAAACAAGAAGTAGGAGAACTAGACAAAGCATACATGAAGAATTAATGTGTGGTCCAGAAGAGTTGTCCTGTTTCTGGGTTTTACCTCTTGTTCATTAAAAGATAAATACTGGATCAAGATGAAAATAAAAAGCTGAAGAAAGGAAATAAAAATGACATAGAAATTGATGTTACGATAAATGGGCTTTCTGAAAAATGGGCTTTCTGAAAAATCCCAGTAAAATACGGGAAGCTGCAGCAAATCTAATGGAGAAAAAAAGAGGAAATGGTTTATAACGCTGAAGAGTACTAGTACAAATTGGGAAGAGATCTTAAAAAATATGAGCGACTGCTGTGCAGAGTTTTGTGATAATATATTTGGAAGTCTTGATGAAATCTAAAATTTCCTAGCAAATATAAAAATCAACAAGGGAAGTAGAAAACTGATTATGTCACTCCTCTGTTTGAAATTCCCTTAAATAGCTTCCCATTGTTCTCAAGATAAAGATATAAACTTTTAACCTGTGTTCAAATCCTCTGTAATCTGACCTTTTTCCTGCCCTGCAGCCTTGCACCCCTTCCTCTTGCAGGCTACACTGTACACCCCCAGCCATGCTTCCCTTTGGGTTCCTCTAACACTGTTCTCTTTCTTGTCTAACACCAGGACCTTGGCATATCCTATTTGTTAGGCCTGGAATGCTGTTACCCCTGTTTTGAACAGTTAATTCTTTTAATCCTTAGATTTCAATTCACATTTCATGTCCATGGGGAAACCGACCCTTAATTTTCACAGACTAGGTTTGGGTCCCTGTGTTGTGTGTTCTCATCGGTCCTTGTACCTGTTCTTCATACTGAGCACTATTAACAGTTATTTCTGGTTATTTATACATGTATCGTTCTCTCCAAGTACACTTTAGTTTCTTTGATGGTAGTGTTCATGACTGTGGTTCAGCCTGGAGTTCTGGTGCCTAGCACATAGAAAGGTACTCAGTACATACTTTCTGAATGAGTAAATATTTGCATAGTCAAATAACTTTTTCCATTTTTTTCTTTCATTATGAGAATTACAAACCCATTTTCTCTCTCTCAAAAAAAAAAAAAAAGGAAGGACCTAAATGGCTTTATGAACACATTCTTCTAAGCTTTCTAGGAAATAATTTTCCATATTAAATTGTTTTATAACATACCTGTGTGTGCGTGTGTGTGTGTGTGTGTGTGTATATATATATATATATATATATGGAAAGCTATCTGGTTCATTTGTCCCAATATCAAATTTGATAGAGTATTAAAAAGTAGTATTATAGACCTAGTGTCATCATGAATATGGATTGAAAAAACCAATATAGAATTCTAGGAAATCAGATTGAACAGGATATTAAAAGAATAGCATTTTATAATCAGATATAATTTATCCATTGAGTAAAAAAAATAGGTGGATATTAGGTTAAAAATGAAAAACCACAATCTGTTGCCAGGAAAGAGTTTGATAAAACTCAATATTCATTTTTTAGTAAGCATTTAATATTAATAGTTAGGATGAAGACTTCTTTAGTTAAAAAAAAAAAATAATTTCTATCCAAACTAATATCCAGTGTCATTCTATATCATGAAATGGTAGAGACATTTCTGTGAAAACAGAATAAAACAAAGAGATTCACTAATACACCACAACTTGTTACTATTTTTTGCCAAGTTCTGGACAATGAAATAAAACATAATGGATATTAGAAGCAAGATTTAGAAAAAAGGAGATATAGTTTCCATTATTTGCAGGCAGAATGGTTATACCTAGAAACCAAAGAGAAAATGAAAAATTATTGGAATTAATAAGAATAGATATGAGTTAAAATGAAACTTAAGAGGTTGGATAAAAGATAAAGTTAGTGATTTTTTAACTAGGATAATAAATTAATAAATATAGTCAAAAATACTCCATTTACCATAGCATCAAGGAACACCTTATGAAAAAAAATAAATAAGTAAATGAGGAAAATTATAAAATTCTACTGAAAGATATAAAAGAAAATTTAAATAAAAAATCATACCATAATCCTTGATAGGATGACAGAATAAAGATGTAAATGCTTTCAGAATTGCTTAATAGATTCACAGTGCCAAACACCTCAAAATATTTCTTTTGGAATTTGACCAGAAAATTTAAATTTATTTGTAAGAGTAATGTGTGATTAAAAACTAAGACGAGTCTCAGTGAACAATAATTAGGAGGAAGTAGCATTACCTAGCATTACAATACAGTTGTCCCTTGGTATCAATGAAGGATTGGTTCTAGGACCTCCTATGGATACCAAAATTTATGGATGCTCGAGTGCCCTATATATAATAAAATGGCATAGTATTTGTTTATAACCTGTGCACATCCTCCTGTATACTTTAAATCATCTCTAGATTACTTGCAATACCTAATACAATGTAAATGCTATGTAAGTAGTTATATTGTGTTATGTGAGGCATAATGACAAGGAAAAAAGTCTGTACATGTTCAGTACAGACACATTATTTTTCCAAATATTTTTAATCTGCTGTTGGCTGTATCTACAGATGCAGAACCCACAGATACTGAATGCCAGCTGTACCATGTTTTGTAAAACAACAATTTAAACAGTACTACTAATACTAAAGAATAGACAAACACATTGGAATAAGCCCAGAAACAGATTTCATGGTATGTAAGAAATTAGTACATGCTTTTAAAAAGAAACTTAAAAATCAGGCAATTAGCTTCATAAAACAAAAGATACACAAATGGCCAGTAAGTACATGAAAAGATGATCCATATTTTTAATCACTAGGCAAATGCAAATTAAAAACACAGCCAGATACTACCTTCCATGGGGGGCTTCCTTGACTCCTTTATTTAAAATCACTGCCAGGCCCCCACCCTTCTCTTTATCTCCCTTTCCTGCCTTATTTTTCTCCATAGCACTTACCAACAGCCTAACATATTATGTTTTATTTATTGCTTTGTTTGTTTATTGTCTTTTTTCTTTTCTCTAATGTAATGTATAAGCTCAGCGAGAGCAGGGAATTTTGTATCTCCTCCCACTCCATCTGTTTTCATAGTGCCTGGCACATAGTAGGTGTTCAGCATATGTTTGTGTAATGAATGAAATGCTTTGACTTGTTCTGTTTGTAAATCAAGCTCAAAATCAAGCTCACTGAATAAAGGGATTAGCTTCTGAAACATGTTATTGTAAAGTGTCTTGCATTGCCCAATGGAAGTTCTTCATCTAACATATAGAATTTTAAGGAATTGATAAATTGGGAGTTATTTGATATGTAGTATAGTAATTTGTTTCCTTGTTTGTAAAATGAGGTGGGTAGACTAAATGATCCCTAAAGTTCCTTTCTGTGCTCAAAGTCTGTGACCCATTTGACTTGAAATAGTATGCTTTGGGGATATGAGAAACTTTCCTTTTGTTTCTTAGTATAAGTGAAGGTATTAATGCCTTTATTTTCTTCAGTCCTTGTTCTTCTTTTAAAATTACTATAGCTCTGGAACCCAGAGTTTGACAAGCAGGAATTTAATACTAGGAAAAGTATGACAATTGAGGGACCAGAGTTTATCCCAGCAGCTGGGTTGAAAGGGAAAAAACAGTTTCAAATGACTAAGCATGGCCAGGATGTAACCTGAGTAGGAATCTGGACATTTCTTTTTTCTACTAATGAGGGAATTTAATGATGGTTATGTCCCAGAAATTGGTTTCAAGTTATTATATATATAAATATAAGTCAGGAGAGAAAGTAGAATTTGATATCTAGACACTACATTTTATAGGTAGTGATGTCTTTGTATATAGATGGATTTAGGATTTAACTTTTTTTAATGGCATTAAAAGAAAGATGCAGATGACCCAGCTCTTCTTCCTTTGGATCCTATATTAAACTGTGCTTTTACTGAAAAATGAGGAGGAAAAAGTAAATTTTTTTTTATCACCTAAAATGCAGTGTTTTTTATGGCTTTGAATTTCAAGGTAGTACTGATAGTTGAGTTTGAGGTGTTGTTTCACCTGTCTTTCCTTTTAAGGCTGTAACTAGTTTTATATGTTTTTGTGTGTGTGGTGTTTTGTGGGTTTTGTTTGTTTGTTTGTTTTTATAGAGATGGGATCTCACAGTGTTGCTCAGGCTGGTCTCAAACTCCTGGGCTTAAGTGATCTTCCCCTTGGCCTCCCAAAGTACTGAGATTACAGGTGTGACCCACTGCACCTGGCTATATGTTTATACTTACATCAGTTCTCGTTTCACTAATTTTGGGAAGCATAAAATACTGATGTCATTGAAGAGTTTGGATTAATGCATCATTTTTTGCTTCATTGGATTATTGTTTTACCTTGCTTTTATATCAGGGGTTCAAAAGAAGAAATGTATTAGATATTTTCAGTATAGTTTAGTTAAAATACCTAGATATTTGTAATGTCAATCTGTTGAAAATTTTAAAATAATAATAACAATGTCACTCATTCACAATCAGTGGAGCACAACTATAGGTTGTTTTTCTGGTAGTACAAATGTTTTTGAGCTGATTCATGCAAAGGCTTTCCAAGTTTCCTTGCATTTATTGGGTTGTGTTTGCTGAAAGTTGGCCAGGTAGTATGCAGTCATGAGTCAGAGGAAGAGAAAGAACCTGACCAGCTCCTACTTTGTTCTGAGCCACATTTCTTTCTTTCAGTGGAACTAAACCAACATGAATGTTGAAAGAGATTAAAATTTGGCAGCTTTTCATTTACTTTGTATTTGTAAACAGATTTTTCTTTCAGGAAAGGAATTTGGAGGACAGAGACATTGTTGTCTTTTTTTACAAATCTGCAATTTCCTGCTTGACCCTTACACGTTAAATGTATTAATACTGATAGTCTATTTGATTCTGAGACTATTTGACATTAATGGATTGACATAGACATTTCTATTCCTTATTCAGTAAGGAATACTGATATAAGTATAGGAGTGCAGGTCAGTACTGCCCCATACACTTAATGATCTTGTCTTTATCAAGGATTATATGGTAATTTTTATGGATTTTCTTTTGTCAATTAAGTGACTAATATTTATCAAGTACTTATTAAGTGCTAGTCCCTGTTCTTTGTGGTAGGAATGCAGTGGTGAACAAGTTAGTTTCTATTCCTAAGAAAGTAACATTGCAGAGGGGATTGGTAGATAATAAACTGTACATAAATAAGATAATTTTAATCATCAAAATATTATATTGATAAATATGGGGAAAATAAAATATATATTGGTTGCTTGTGAATGGTACGCAGTATGGCAAGAGCTATTTAGGTAGAGTCAGAGAAGGCTTTGCTAAAGGGGTGACATTTGGATTGAGTTGTGAAGGATGAAGAGGAGGAAGCCGTAAGAGGACCTGCTGTAAGAGCATTCCCAGCAGAAAAAACCACAGAGTGGCAATAAACTTAGTATGTTCAAAGATACTAGGATATCTAGGATACAGAGATAGAAAGGATACAAAGATAAGATACAAAGATAGAAAGGAGGCCAGTGTGGCTGAAGAACAGTGAGCTAAGGGGGTGAGTAATAAGAGGTAATGCTGGAGAAGTTGCCAGGGACCAGATGGCTTAGAAACTTACGGGCCATAGGAAGGAGTTTGGATTTTAAAAAAATGTTATGGAAAACCTTTAGAATGTTTTTCCCAAAGTGAGATGTTTATGATCTGTGTGGAAAATAGACAAGAGAAAAGCAAAAGTGTAATTGGAAAGACCAGGTAGGATGGTGGTGGCTTGGATCAAGGTGGTGGCAGTGGAGATTCAGGGTATATTTCGGTGATAAAGCCAGTAAAACTTGACTGTTGGATTGGAGTGGTGTGAAAGAGTCAAGGATGACCCTAAGTTTTTCGTCTGAGTAATAAAGTTTATGGTGATGCTATTTGCTGAAATGGGCAAATCTTGAGGTTGGAAGTGGAGGTGTGAGTTGAGAACACTCTGTTTTGGCTATGTTAACCCTTTGTATACCAAGGAAAATCATTATCTTCATTTATCATCTGAATCCGTTTTACCCTTTACTTTCAATTTTTATATTTTTAAGCTATTTTAAAAATAATTTATAGAAGTAAGTATAAAGGAATGATGAAAAACAACTTCATTAGAAATTTTAATAAGAATTTAGACACAGCAAACCCAATTTTTTATTCGTATTTTCTTGGTTTTGAAGACATATACACATTCAAAATGGAAAAAAGTCCTTTGAATATAATTAACTGCTCATCAGTTGTCATGCACAAACCTAGAAAACGTATACATTGTATAAATACTGATTTCCAGATTTAAAGTATTATCTCCAATAGGTTTTGGCTTATCACATTTCCATTGTCAAAAGATAATACTTTTGAAAACTTTGAGGGCTAATGATTTTGTTGAAGAATGGATGAACACTCTCAATTGAAAAATGTTTTCATTTTTTAGATTAATCAACTCTAATTAGAATGATCAGTCCAGTGAATTTATTTCTACATCATCTGTTTCCTTCTATACACTTTTTATATAGACACCTACCTTCAGCAATTATGCATCTATAAACTTTATCAAATAAATTTGCTGCACAAACATCATAAAAAGATGAAAGAATACCACCACACATCCTTTTAGCTAAATGGAATGGTCTAGGCCTAGGTTCTCATAACATATTGCATGATGAAGTTTCTTGTTGAATGACGAGCTGGCTAAGAGTACCATATTTCCTTTTTGTCCTTAAAAAACGTATTATACATTTATTGCTTTGTAAGTTTGAGAAAATTCATCCAGTATGTCAGCATCTAAAGATTCATAATCTGAGATTTTGCATACATTCACCATCTAACAATTATGAAATGTCTTTCTCTGTTTTTCCTTCTCTTTGCCATTATCAGTGGAAATGAAATATTCTGAATTCCTAACCATGTTTACTGAGACCCTCAAGAATGGTATGCAACAATGGTATACAATTATACAGGAATGGTATCTCCAGTCTTCTTTTCCAAAGATGAGGCAATATTTTGAGTAATGCAATAAAAAGACTGAAGGATAGTTCAATGGCACACATTCTTTTAGGCAATTCCAGGAATCTTCTCCTATAATTTTAGGATTTTTTTTGTATAATTGAGAATAGTTGATATATAATGATAAATAATTTTCAGGATGAGGAACTAGCAAAAGATTTCAAGATATAGGAACACTAAGATCATTGAGGCCCCATAACATACATTAGATTTATAAGAGAGTCCAATGGACCCATATGGTACTAGCAAGATAAAATGAGTTTTTCTATTTAAAAAAATAAGTTAAATTTCTGTTTGCTCCTTGGAAGACCTCTAAGAAAGGATAAAAGTCGCAAAATGCCAATTCTTACAAATAGAACTGGCCAGAAAGAAAATTAAAGAAACAAAACTCCAGTCCAGTGGATCTAGATGGTATTACCAAGGGATAAGTTTGAAATGTTGATTAGATATCTTGTGGAGATGTGGAGTAGTGGTTGTCTTTAGGAGTGTGGAGCTCAGAAGAAAGGTCTAGACTGGATATTTCAGTCTGAGAGTCTTCAACACATATATGGCATTTGAAGCTTTGGATTTAGATGAGATCACTCAGGGAGAGAGTATAAATTGAAAGGAGAAAAGAGGGCTAAGAATAGAGCCCTGTCACACACTAGTCTTTACAAGTCTGGTGTGGAAAAAATATACTGAGAGGGTACAACCAGCTTTGTTCTTTTTGCCTGGGATTGTTTTGGATATTTGGAGTCTTTTGTGGTTCCTTATAAATTTTACGATTTTTTAAAATTTCTGTGAAGAATGTTATTGGTATTTTGACAGGGATTGCATTGAATTTGTAAATTGTTTTGAGTATTGTCATTTTAGCAATATTAATTCTTCCAGTCCATTAATATGGGATATCTTTCCATTTTTTTGTGTGTCATCTTTAATTTCTTTCATCACTGTTTTATAGTTTTCCTTGCATAGATGTTGCATTTTCTGGTTAAATTGATTCCTAGGTATTTTATATTCTTTGTAGCTACTGTAAATAGGATTACTTTCTTGATTTTTTTTTCAGACTGTTCACTGTTGGCATATACAAATGCCACTGATTTTTGTGTGTTGATTTTGTATCCTGAAACTTTTCTGAATTCATTTATCAATTCTAACAGTTTTTTGGTGGAGTCTTCAGGTTTTCCTAGGCATAATATTGTGTTGTCTGTGAAAAACGCTAATTTGATTTCTTCTGTTCCAATTTGAATGCCCTTTATTTCTCATGCCTAAATGCTCTGGCCAGGACTTCCAGGGCTATGTTGAGTAAAAGTGGTAAAAGTGGACATCCTTGTCTTGTTCCAGGACAGAAAAGACCTTCAGTTTTTCCCCATTCCGTGTGATGTTAGCTGTGAGTTTGTCATATATGGCCTCTATTATTTTGGGGTATTTTTCTTTTATATTCAGTTTGATGAGGATTTTTTTAAAAAAGGAATGTTGAATTTTATTGAATGCTTTTTTGGCATCTCATAATAATTATATAGTTTTGTTCTTTGTTAATATGTTATATCACATTTATGAATTTGCATACACTGAATCATCTTTGCATCCCTGGGATGACTCCAACTTGAATGTGGTAAATGATCTTTTTAATGTGTTGTTGAATTTGTTGCTAGTATTTTGTTGAGAATTTTTGCACTTCTCTTCTCATTGAGGCTATTGGCCTCTGGTTTTCTTTGGGCATGCTTGTCTTGTTTTGGTGTCTGGGTAATGCTAGCCTCATAGAATGAGTTTAGAAATATTTCCTCCTCTTCAATTTTTTTGAAGAGCTTGAGTAGAATTGGTATTAATTCTTCTTTAAATGTTTGGTAGAGTTCAGCAGTGAAGCCATCAGATCCCGGGCCTTTCTTTGATGGGAGACTTTTGATTATGGCTTCTATCTTATTACTCATTATGGATTTGTTAAGATTTTCTGTTTCTTCATGGTTCAATCTTGGTAGGTTGTATGTGTCCAGGAATTTATCCATTTCTTCTAGGTTTTCCAATTTGTTGGCATATAGTGGTTCGTAATAGTCTTGTGATTCTTTGTATTCCTATGGTCTCAGTTGTTATGTCTCCTTTTTTTGTTTCTTTTATTTATTAATATTTGAATTTTCTCTCTTATTTTCTTAGTCTAGCTAAAGGTTTGTCGATTTTGTTTATCTTTTCAAAAAACTTAATTTTTGTTTCATTGCTGTCCTGTATTTTTTTTAGTTTCAAATTTATTTATTTCTCCTCTGATCTATCTTTATTATTGTTTTCCTTCTACTAATTTTGAGTTTGGCTCGTTCTTTCTTTTCTCAGTCCTTGACATGCATTAAGTTGTTCATGTGAAGTCTTTATACTTTTTAATATGGGCATTTATTGCTGTAAACGTCCCTCATAGTACCGCTTTTGCTGTATTTCATAGATTTTTTTATGTTGCATTTCCATTTTCATCTGTTTCAAGGCTCTTTTAAATTTTTTTCTTAATTTCTTCATTGATGTGTTAGTCATGCAGGAGCATGCTGTTTAATTTCCTTGTGTTTGTGTGCTTTCTGAGGTTCTTCTTGTTAACGATTTCTAGTTTTGTTCCACTGTCGTCAGAAAAGATACTTGATGTGATTTCTCCTGTTCTGAATTTGTTCAGTCCTATTTTGTGCTTAAGCTGTGGTCTATTCTGGAGAATATTCCATGTGCCAATGAGAAGAATATGTAATTCTGTAGCAGTTGGGTAAAATGTTCTATAAATGCATTAGGCCTATCAGATCTAGTGTGTAGTTTAACTGTAATGTTGTTGTTGTTAATTTTCTATCTAGATGATCTGTCCAATGCTGACCGTGGTGTGTAAAAGTCCCCTACTATTATTGTATTGTTGTTTCTCCCTTTAGATCTACTAGTGTTTGCTTTATACACTTGGGAGCTCCCATCTTGGGTGCATAGATATTTATAATTGTTATATTCGCTTTCTAAATTGACCTCTTTATCATCATATAGTGACATTCTTTGTCTCGTTTTACAGTCTTTGATTTGTAGTCTGTTTTATCTGATATAAATATAGCTACTCCTCTTTTTTGGATTCCATTTGCATGGAATATCTTTTTCTACCCCTTCACTTTCCGTCTGTGTGTAGGTGAAGTGGGTTTCTTGTAGGCAGCATATGGTTTGGTTTGGTTTCTTTACCTGTTCAGGCCTTTTAATTGGAAAATTGAGTTCATTTTATCTTCAGTGTTATTATCCATAAGACTTACTACTACTGTTTTGTTGCTGTTTTCTGGTTGTTATGTAACTTCTCTCTTCCTTCTTTACTAATTTCCTTTGTGGTTAAGTGATTTTCTCTGGTAGTATGTGTTAATTTGTTGCTTTTTATTTTTAGTGATTATAAGTTTTTGCATTGTGGTTACCATGATGCTTGCAAAAATATCTGATTGATATAATAAGTTATGTTAAAGAGATGACAATTTAAATCACAAAGAAAAAAATGAAAACAAAGAACAAAATGAAAAAAATCTACACTTTATATCCTTCCTCACCTCCCCCTTTTTGAGTCTTAGCTGTCTCAATTTACATGTTTTATATTACCTATCTTTTAGCACGGCAGTCTCCAATGCTTTTGACACCAGTGACTGGTGTCATGGGAGACAATTTTTCCACGGACTGGAGGTGGGATGGGGATGGTTTCAGGGTGATTTAAGCGCATTATGTTTACGCAATCAAACCTCTCTGCTAATGATAATATGTATTTGCAGCTACTCCCTAGTACTAGCATCACCACCTCAACTTCACCTCAGATCATCAGGCATTAGATTCTCATAAGGAGCATGCAACCTAGATCCCTCACATGTGCAGTTTACAGTAGAGTTTGTGCTCCTATGAAAATCTAATGGTGCCGCCGATCTGACAAGAGGCAGAACTTATGCGGTGATGTGAGCAATGGGGAGCAGCTATAAATAGAGATGAAGCTTTGCTTGCTGCCTGCCGCTCCATCTCCTGCTGTGCAGCCTGCTTCTGGACAGGCCACGGACTGGTACCTGTACCTGGCCCAGGGGTTGGGGACTGCAGTCTTAGCAGTTTCCTGTAGCTATTATTCTTTTTGATAGATTTGTCTTTTGGACTTTATACTGGAATTACGGGTGGATTTCACACCACAGTTACAGTATTAGAGTATTCTGAGTTTGTCTATTTACTTACTTTACTGTGTTTTATATCTTCACATGTTTTCTTTTTGCACCTTAGTGTTTTTTATTTTACACTGAAGAAATAACTCCCTTTAGCACTTCTTCTAAAATGGGTATGGTGATGGTGAATTGTCTCAGCTTTTGTTTGTCCTGGAAAGACTTTATCTCTCCTTCATATTTGAAGGATAATTTTGCTGGCTTTATCCATTCTGCTATTGAGAGTCTTTAATGAACTTTTCAGTTCAGCAAATGTATTTCTCAGTTCTAGGATTTCTGTTTAATTTTTTGTTATTTCAATATGTGTTAAATTTCTCTGATAAATTTCTGAATTGATTTCCTGTGTTATCTTAGAGATAATTGAGTTCCCTTAAAACTTCTATTTTGAATTCTTGGTCAGAGAGCTCACATATCATTGTCTCATTAGGGTCAATTATGGTTTCTTGCTTTGTCTATCTGGGGAGGTCATGGTTCCCTTTTTGCTGTTGTTTCTTGTGTATGTATGTCTGTGTCTTTGCAATGAAGGATTAGTTATTTATTCCAGTCTTTTCTGTCTGGCTTGTTTTGATTTTTATGGGATATATCTACTGAGTGATTCTGTATCAGTAGATCTCTGCCTCCTTTTCAGCTCTAGGTAGCATCTTAAATGCAAGTTCCCCTTGGCTCGAGTACACAATCAAAATACTGCCCATTCCAAATAAGGGAGATCCCAAAGGGGTTATCTTGGCAGTATGGGAAGGCTGGCTAAAGTATCATGTCCAGGGGACCTGTGGAACATACCTCCTACAGCATGGTGCTGCTGAATAGCCACTCTGATTTGGTGTCTCCTTTGGCTGAGTTACAGAGCAGAGTTACCAGGGCTGGGGATGGTGGTTCCACCTCCCCTCTTTGTCTCTGTCTGTCTAAAGGGATATTTCTTCCTTCTAGCACTCACGATGCTTCCCATGAGTTTAGGCAGGGAGAGGTCTCCTGCTGGGGAACCAGAGTTGGTGTGGAGCTGCTCATCCACCTCAGTTTTACTTTTTCCAGTGTAGAAACCATGATTGGGGGGACAGTTTCCATGAGCTTGGTGCTGGGTAGAATGGGGGAGTGGCATTGTGGGTGTGGAAGTCTGATTTTCTTGCTGTCTACTTGGAGTTTTTTCACATCTCTGTGGCCTCAGGAGCTGTCTCATTCTCATATTTGAGTTCTGGGATATTGCTGGTGATAATCTCAGCACTGTGTGTTTATTTTTGGTTTTCTGTGGGGGCAGATGAGTGAAGCCAGCTTGCTTCTATGCCACCATTTTGGAACTGGACATATTTCTCTTTTTTGATGTTAAAAAATTCCACTAGGATTTTTACTTGCCGTTTACTTATGAGAAACATAAAACACTGAGTACTGGCCTGCCTATCTGATTTTATGATGAAATTCAACAGGAAAAACTTAAACTCTGTATTAAGCAAACCCTAGTTTTCTGGGATACATTTAATCCTTTAAGTGAGATGTGCCTGCTCGCTAGATTTCCTTATCTGTTGGGGCTTGTATGAGCTATAATATAATATAATAATTGGTATTTAAATGATAAGATAAATTGAAATAGCACTTAGTTTAGAATAGTCTAAAATCTAAATTTAGCACATTATTTTCTTAGGAGTGTTGCTTAGGATTATGAAGACCAAAGGTGCTGAGATATTTTATGTTTTGAGTTGCCAATAATTAAAATGGGGGAAAAGGTTTTGAAAATCTTTATTGTAGAAACTGGTTTGCCAAATCTATACTGAATGGGCCAGTTTGGAGCAGTCTGAACTTGTACTTAAGACACTATTTTGGATACTTTACTCTGTTCCCTTAAAAAATAATGTTTCTCTAGAGAGTGTGAGGGTTGTATGCACTGAGGTTGACTCTGATCACTTCTGATATTAACTGCTTTCTATTTGGAATATAATTTTTTAAAAAGATTTGTTTGGGCTATGTAGTTATACCAACTTTGTTATTTTGTGATTTAAAGGAATCAAAATACCTTCTTTACAAATTTTATTTTACTTATTTTGTGTTAAACTCTTAATCCTTCTGTGTTATATGTGATAGCTTAATATTGTAAGCCTGCTTAGACAATAAGACTTTTCTAGAATAATTCTAAGTGTTATTCCTGGGACTCAGTGGCAGTTAAACAATACAGATGGCTTTTGGCTTTTGAAATTTTCATGCTTGGCTTCCACTAAATGAGATTGTTGGATGCAGAAATTATTTAGTATCATTGTCAAAAGTCTCTCCAGACTAATTTTCAAACCTAATTTCTAAAACTTTCCATAGAAGCAAGAGCTCAAAATTTCTTAAAGTTGACTATTTAAAATAAAAGTTCTTTGGTATTGATGATGGTAAAATGGTCAGTTAAACTTATTTGAGGTATTTGTCAAGCTATTATTTTGCATGTCTATGCTCATAAATTTTATATTTTAACTTTTATTTAGCCTCCTGGATTGAAGATGTAGCTTCTTTGATTCTTCCCTTCTTCCTCCCATTTCAGCACTTACTTCTTCCTTCGTTAGTTTTGCCACAACTATAAAGAGGAAAGGCTTCCTCTTCAACAAATGTCTAGTATCCTGCAATGTTACATCATGGGCTGCAAAATGTTTTAGGATTTGTTCCCTGGCTAAGCTTTGGCCAATTTTATGTCTTTGGTATTCCTGAGCTATTTATAGTTTTTCTAATAAAATCTCTGAAATTCTTGATCCTTTTCTCATGGTTTTGTTCCTTTTACCTAAATGCTATGTCCCCACTTGTCTGTCTGGCAAATTCCTACTTATTCGTTACATTTCTGCTGAAGGATCACCTCCTCTGTAATGTGTTTCCCTTGGGCAGACTTTGTTTCTACTTTTTCAATGCTCCTGCTATACTGGGCAGATCATCCCACTGTAAAAATTATCTAAATGTAGTTGCTGCACATTTGTCCTCTCTCTAGACCTGCAGTATCCAATACAGTCAGTAGCCTTAAAATGAACACTTTCTAATGTGGCTGCTGGGACAGAGGAACTGAAGTTTTAATTTTATTTGTTACAAATTAAATGCAAGTAGCCACATGTGATTAGTGGCTACTGTATTGGACAGCACAGCCCCCAGCTTTTGTAGTGTCCCAGTAGGGGAAGAACGGAAGAAATGGATAAAGAGCACAATATTTCCAATGAAAATTTAGCATCTGCATTCAGATATGCTGTAAGTATAAAACACATGCTAAATTAAAAGATGTACTATAAAAAAGAATAACTTTGTCATTAATAATTTAAAGCATTGATTACCCATTACAGTGGTATAGTCTGGATATATTTGGTTAATTACAATATATTAAAAATAATTTCACCCCTTTTGTTTTACCTTTATATAGGAACCAGAAAGTTTAAAATTCTGTATGTGGCTCTTATTTGTGGCTTTCATTATATTTCTATAGAATATTGCTACTCTGACAATGAGCTCTTTGTGGGCAAGGACTTTATCTTTTCCTTTTAATCTTAACTATTACTACATTTTAAATACAGTAGGTATTGAGTGGATGAAATAAGTTGTCTCTAGAAATTGTAACCACAAGCCTTTTGAAGGATTCAAGTTTTAGATTAAAGCAAGGGGTTTTGCATGACTTTAGGTATATGTCTGTTTCATAGTATGTTTTAATATATGATTGATAATATATATAAACACACACTTGCATAGAAAGGGAAAAAAACCTAAGAGATCTAAAAAGACTTAGCACTTGTTCTGAACTAAATTCTATTAAAACTTGAATAATTAAGGTCCCATAATAGCATTTGTGAGCCAGATTCTATCAATAATCCCCATTTACAGGAAACTGAGGCAGGAAGATTAAGTAACAAAATTAAGACACAAAAATATTAAGTGGTGGACCCATAATTTGAATTCAGGCAGTCTGGCTTCATGGTTTATAATTTTAAATAGTATGCTAAAGAGATGTAATAGAATTTTGGTCATCCATAGTTATTTATTTCATATCTAATTGTAAATCCAGTATCATGTTGTTCTGAATAAATCTTATCAAATGAATAGTCATGAAGCAGCCGGGTATAATGTTCATGGGAAAAGATACATTCTCTTTCATTTTTAACACACTGCCACAAATTCCCTCATATGCTGAGTTTATTTTTTTCTGTTCTCATGATTCTTTTCAGTAATGACATAGCTTTTGAGAATTCTTACGTTTGCTAAGGGTATTCTGGAAAACTTAGCTTGAAAAAGATGTCATCAAAAGATTCAGATGGATTCTAGGTAGTAAAATGAATTTACTTGTAGCTATTGTCATTTTGCATGCAGAAAATAGAAGGTTTCTTTCTCTTGCTTGCATAAGTGTGAGCTGGCAGGCAGTTCTGAGTGTTGGGCAGCTCTGTTTCACACTGCCATCCAGGGACCTTGTTCCTTCTATCTTGTTCTCCATCCCCTATGGTGTTATTCTTGTCTGCAGAGATGAATCAGAATCAACACCACCACATTCACATTCTGGTTTGTCGAAAAAGGGAAAAAACAAACTGAAGGCAAGCAGCTTCTTAAAAAATGTATGAGCTGGAAGTTACACACAACACTTTATACTTATATCCCATTATCCAGAGTTTAGTCACATGGACACACCTATCTGCAAGTGGGACCTGGAAATATAGCTGTTACATTTTTGAAAGAAAGAAGAATGGTTATTGGAAGATTATCAATCTCTGCCATGTAAGTAATCTCATTTATTCAGCACCTGCTATGTGTTAGTGTGCCAGGTGCTTTCTCTATTGTTATCTCATTCAGTCCTCATGACTGAGATGTGTACAGGTTAAATGTCTCAGGTTAGGTCATCCAGAAGGTAGGTAGCAGAACTGGGATTTGAACTCAAAGTTCTGTCTGACCTCCAAAGATCATATTATTTCTACCACACATGCTAGAAGATTAATCAGATTAATTAGAAGACAAGGTCAACATTTTTGGCCCAGGCAACTTGGAGGATAGTGCTGTAATTAACAAAGAGAAGAAACCTGAACAATTTTGAGTAGAATGATCAGGAATTCACTTTAGGATGGTTTAAATTTAAGATACCTATTTTTTTCCAAGTGAAGATGTAGAGTAGACTATTGTATATATGAGCCTTGAGTTCAGGGTAAATGTTTGGACTGAAGACATTGATTTGATAATATAAATGGTTTTTAAAACACTGATTTGAATGAGGTCATTAAGGAAGTGATTGCAGATAAAGGGAATAGGTTCAAAGACTGTGCCTTGGCGTATTCCATTCTTAAAGGATCTGAGAGATGAAGAGGAATTAGAAAACGCTGCTTTTGTAGATGAATTTTTATTCCTCTCATCAACTTTTTCACTGTGTTTCTGTTTCTGACTTTTGCACACAGAAGTACAAGGTCCTACTCTCTATTGCCTAATGTAACTTTTATTTCCATTTTATTGCATTATAATTGACAAATAAAAATTATATGTTTAAAATGTGCAACATGTTTTTATATACATACACATTGTGAAATGATTATCACTATCAAGATAATTAGCATATATATCACCTTACATATTAACTACCTTTTATTAATATGTTCTTTATTATGTTGGGGTTTATTCTTTCTTTACCTAATTTGTTGAAAGTTTTTAGTTTGATGCAATTCCATTTGTCTATTTTTGCCTTTGTGGTCTGTGCTTTGGGGGTCATATCCAAAAAATCATTGCCCAAACCAATGTCAAAAAGCTTTTTCCCTGTGTTTTCTTCTGGTAGTCTTACAGTTTCAGGTCTTACATTTAAGTCTTTAATCCATTTGAGTTGGTTTTTCTGTATGAGATAAGGGTATGATTTTATACTTCAGCATGTGGATATCTGGTAATCTCAACACCATTTACTGAAGAGACTATCCTTTCCCCATTGTGTGTTCTAGGCATCTTTGTCAAAAATCAAATGGTTGTAAATGTATCTGTTTTTATGCCAGTACCATATGGTTTTGATTACTATAGCTTTTAGCTTTTTATAGCTTTTTAGTATATTTTGAAGTCAGATAGTGTGATGTCTCCTGCTTTGTTCTTGCTCAAAATTCCTGTGGCTATTTGGGGGTTTTTTTTTTGTGGTTCCATTCACATTTTAGGACTGTTTTTCCTATTTCTGTGAGAAATGCCATTGGAATTATGATAACGAGTACCTTAAATCTGTAGATTGCTTGGAGTAGTATGGACATTTTAACAATATTAATGCTTCCAATCCATAACACGGGACAATATTAATTCTTCCAATCCATCTTTCATCTCCTTGGTTAAATTTGTAAGTATTTTAGGGTAGGGGATGCTATTGTATGTGAGATTATTTTCTTGATTTCTTTTTTGGATAGCTTGTTATTAGTGTATAGAAATACAACTGATTTTTATACTCTGCAACTTTACTGAATTCATTATTAGATCTAATAGCTTTGGGGGGAGTCTTTAGAGTTTTCTGTATATAAGATCATGCCGTCTACAAACAGAAACAATTTTACTTCTTCTTTTCTGATTTGGATGCTATTTCTTTTTCTTCTCTAATTGTACTGACTAGGATTTACTTATTCTGTGTTGAATAGAAGTGGTGAGAATGAGCATACTTGTACCTGATCTTAGAGGAAAAGCTTTCAGCTTTTCATTCTTGAATATGTTAACTGTGGGCTTGTTATATATGTTCTTTATTATGTTGGGGTTTATTCCTTCTTTACCTAATTTGTTGAAAGTTTTTATGTCATGAAAGGATGTCAAATTTTCTTAAATGCTTTTCTGTATCTATTGAGATGGTCATATGGTTTTTATCCTTCTTTCTGTTAATGTGTATCATATTTATTGATTTGCATATATTGAGTCATCCATGCATCCAGGGATAAATCCCGCTTGATCATGGTGTATGAGCTTTTCAGTGTGCTGTTGAATTGGGCTTGCTACTCTTCTGTTGAGGATACTTGCATCTTTGTTCATCAGGTATATTTGCCTGTAATTTTCTTTTCTTGTAGTGTTGCTTTCTGGCTTTGGTATTGGTAAGGCTGGCTTCCTAAAATGAGCATGGAAGTGTTCTCTCCTTTTCAATATTTTGGAAGGGTTCGAGAAGATTGTTTATTAATTTTTCTTTAAATGTTTGTTAGAATTCACCAGTGAAGCCATCGGGTCCTTTTTTATTGTTGGGAGGTTTTTGATGACCATTTCAATCTCCTTGCTTGCTCTCAATCTGTTTAGGTTTTCTATTTCTTCCTGATTCAGTCTTGGCAGGTTGCACATTTCTGGGAATTTACTCCTTTCTTCTAGGTTATCCATTTGTTGGCGTGTAATTGTTCGAAGTGGTCTCTTTTGATCCTTTGTATTTCTGTGGTATTAGTTGTAATGTCTTTTCTTTTATAATTTTATTTATTTGAGTCTTTTCTTAGTCTACCTGAAGGTGTGTTAATTTTGTTAATCTTTTCAAAGAATCAGCTTTTGGTTGCACTGGTTTTTTTTTTTCCTATCATTTTTCTAGTCTCTGTTTCACTTCATTCTGCTCTGAACTTTATCATTTCCTTCCTTCTGCTGACTTTGGGCTTAGGTTGCATTTCTTTTTCTAGTTTCTTCTGGTGTAAAGTTAGGTTGTTTATTTGAGATGTCTTCTTTTTTAATATAAGTGTTTATTGCTATAAAATTCCCTTTTAGAAGAGCTTTTGCTGCATCCCATAAGTTATGATATGCTGTGTTTCTATTTTTTGTTAAATTTTTCATTTCTCTTTTTTCAGATTCCTTTAATTTTTTTTGATTTTTAAAAAATTCTTATTTTTAATTATGAGTACATAATAATTGTATATATTTATGGGGTGTATGTGATGTGTTGATATAGGTTTACATGTGTAATAATCAAATTAGAGTAATTGGGGTATCCATTACCTAGAGCATTTACCATTTCTTTGTGTTAGGAACATTCTAATTCTACTTTTTTAGTTATTTTAAAATATACCCTAACTTGTTATTTGTAGTTACCCTATTGTGCTATCAAATATTAGACCTTGTTTATTCTATGTAACTGTATTTTTGTACCCATTAACCATCCTTACTTTATCTTCCTTCCTCATGACCCTTCCCAGTTTCTGATAACCATCATTCTGCTCTCTATCTCCATGAGATCAATTGTTTCAATTTTTAGTCCCCACATGTTAGAACCTGCAAAATTTATCTTTCTGTGCTTGGCTTATTTCACATAACATAATGTTCTCCAGTTCCATGTATATTGTTGCAAATGATAAAATTTCATTCTTTTTTAGACTAAATAATATTCCATTGTATGTAGTACCACATTTTCTTTATCTGTTCATCTGTTCATGGACACTTAGGTTAGTTCCAAATCTTGGTGATTGTGAATAGTGCTGGAATAAACGTGGGAGTACAGATACCTTTTCAATATACTGATTTCCTTTATTTTGGATATATACCTAGAAGTAGGATTGCTGGGTCATATGGTAGTTCTATTTTTAGGTTTTTGAGGGACATCTATATTGTTCTCCTATGTGCTTGTACTAATTCACATTCCCACTATCAATGTATGAAGGTTCCCCTTTATCTGCATCTTTGTCAGCATGCATTATTGCCTGTCTTTTGTATAAAAGCTGTTTTAACTGGGGGTGAGGTCATATCTTATTGTAGTTTTCACTTACATTTCTCGGATGTCTAATGATATCAAACATTTTTTTCATATACCTGTTGGCCATTTGTGTCTTTTGGGAAATGTCTGTTTAGATCTTTTGCTCATTTTTTAATCAAATTATTTGATTTTTTCCTATTAAGTTGTTTGAGCTCCTTGTGTATTCTGGTTATAATATTAATCCCGTATCCAATGGGTAGTTTGCAAATATTTTCTTCCATTCTGTGTGTTGTCTCTCCACTCTGTTGATTGTTTCCTTTGCTTTGCAGAAGCTTTTTAGCTTGATGTGATCCCATTTGTCTATTTTTGCTTTGGTTGCTGGTGCTTTGAGTTAGTACTCAAGAAATCTTTGCCCAGACCAATGTCCTAGAGCATTGCCCCAATGTTTTCTTTTAGTAGTTTCATAGTTTCAGGACTTAGATTTAAGTCTTTAATGCATTTTGATGAGATTTTTGTATGTGGCAAAAGTTAGGGATCTCGTTTCATTTCTTCTGTATATGAATATCCAGTTTTCCCAGCACCATTATTGAAGACTGTCCTGTCCACAGCATATGTTCTTGGCACCTTTGTCAAAAGTTAGTTCACGACAGATGTGTTGATTTATTTGTGAGTTCTCCATTCTGTTCCATTGGTCTGTATGTCTGTTTTTTGCCAGTACCACAGTGTTTTGATTGCTACAGCTCTGTAGTATAATATAAAGTCAGGTAACATGATTCCTACAGTTTTGTTCTTTTTGTTCAGCATGACTTTGGCTATTCTGGATCTTTTTTGTGGTTCCATATAAATTTTATGATTATTTCTTCTATTTCTGTGAAGAATGCCATTGGTATTTTGAGAAGGATTGCATTGAATCTGTAGATTGCTTTGAATAGTATGGACATTTTAACAATATTGATTCTCCCAACCTATGAGAATTTTTTTGTGTGTCGCCTTCAATTTCTTTCATTAGTGTTTTATAGTTTTCACTGTAGAGATCTTTCACTTCTTTGGTTAAGTTAATTCCTAGGTATTTTATTTTATTTGTAGCTACTGTCAATGGGGTTACTTTCTTGGTTTCATTTTCAGATTGTTTGCTCTTGGCATATAGAAATGTTACTGATTTTGTATGTTGATTTTGTGTCCTGTAACTTTACTGAATTTGTTTATCAGTTCTACTAGGTTTGTGTGTGTGTGTGTGTGGGGGGGGGAATCTTTTGGTTTCTCTAAATATAAGATCATACTATCTGCAAGAAAGGCTAATTTGACTTCTTCCTTTCCAATTTAGATACTCTTTATATCTTTCTCTTGTCTGATTGCTCTAGCTACAACTTCCAGTACTATGTTGAATAACAGTGGTAAAGGTGGGCATCCTTGTCTTGTTCCAGATCTTAGATGAAAGGCTTTTGGTTTTTGATGATACTACTTCAGTATGCTACTAGCTTCTATATCCAGAGTTTTGAGAGTTTTTATCACGAAGGGATGTTGAATTTTATCAAATGCCTTTTCAGTGTCAATTGCAGTGATCATTTGGTTTTTGTTCTTCATTCTGTTGATATGATCTATGTTTCCTTAGGGTTGGTTACTGCTGCTTTGTTTTGTGCCTTTGGTAGTATCATGTTTCCCTGATTGTTCATGATCCTTGTGGCCCTACATTAGTGTCTGCATGCTTGAAGAATTAGGCACCTCTTCAAGTCTTTAAAGATTTCTCTTGGCAGGGAAATCCATCCAATAGTCATCCCATCAGAGATTCTGTGTAGGACATTTGGCAGTGTCCATTGGAGGGCTTATCTGGTGGTTGGGTCTGTGGGTGCTGGCCTGGAATCTGAGTCTGCACAGGCCAGCCTGGCATGGGGTGGGCCTGGAGCCAGAGGCCACAGAGTCTGACTTGGTGTCTGGGTTCACAGGGGTAGGCCTGGAGCCTGAGGCAATTAGAGCCTGCATGGCACTGGGGTGGGCCCATGGGGGCTGACCTGGTCATTGGCTCTGTAGGAGTTGGCCTGGTGTTAGGGTGTGTGGTAAAGCCAAGTGCTCACTTTACTCTCCTTCCCCCACGTGAAAGGTATCTGTCTCCACACTGTGTCGTGCAGGCTTGAGATATGGGTGATACAGGTAATGTGAAATTGTCCTTCCTACTCTCTTCAGTATGTTGTTTCTTATTTCTGTGCCCTACCCAGGTGCTATAATTTCTCACCTGGATTCTTTAGCTCTTGTGAAGATATTTTTGTGTACGGATGATTGTTCAAATCTGTGTTTCTGTGAGGGAACAAGGGCTTGAAATTCCTATTTTATAACCTTGGTTTTGTCATTCTAGTGTAAATTTTGCATCTACCAGTAGGAAGCCTTTTATCATCCTAAGAATCACAGATTTGTTTAGCTACTGTATTTGAGTTTGGAAGTATAGCCAGAAGTACCTGGTCCACAAAAAACAGAAGAGGGGACTCGATTCTCCATGTGCTACTATTTAATAAAATTGGAATTGGAAAGTAGAGTCTTAACCTACAGATTCCTGGTTTGGTATTATCACTTCTTCATATTACTTACACTGCACATGTTCAGTCTTCTTTTCTTTTCTGGCAACATTCTTTCTAATGGCTTGATTATTTTTTTGAATTTTCCTAGTTTCTTTTAATAATCTAATATTTAGTAATGCGTGTTGCTTTTCTAGAATTGTGTATCTCAGCAAAGATTACATGAAGATTTAGAGATACTTTTTAACATGAGCTCTACTTACTTTATCCCCCAAAGCTTAAAAACCTAGTTAGGTTTGCCTTTGTAGTTCACCATCTAAATCTGTTTTCATATATCTTAATTGTTCAGATAGATATGTTATGCTAAAAAATGAACACCACACATTGAAAGAAACAAATGGCTAAGTTTCACAAGACCTACTTAATTCAATTATGTTAGCAATTAAATTCACCTTATACAGCTTGTAGCTTTGAACTAATGAGGACCATAGTTTTTAGCCTTAGGTTTTTGAAAAAAGAGAAGGAAACTTCTATCTTAAACTTTAATTCTTTACTTTAGTGCAACTAAAGCTGGTGGCATGCTTTTTATTATTCTTATTGGCAAATTTCTCAATATTATAAAACAACCCAAATCTCTCATTCCATTTTTTCCAGATTAAACCCAGCATTTACCATAGAATCCCATTAATCACCTGTACAATAAACTTAATTCTATATTTGTATTTGTTTTTAGTTGTTGCTGTAACATATTACCCCCCATTTAGTGACTTAAACAACACACGTTTAATGTTTACAGTTTGGTAGGTCAGAGGTCCAAAATGGGTCTGACTGGGCTAAAATCAAGATGTCATAGGACTGCATTCCTTTCTGGAGATTGTAAGGAAAAATCTATTTCCTTGCTCATAATTTACACAAACACTTTCTCATTTGTCTCTCTCCCCCCTGCTCCTTCATTTCTTTCAATATGATCTCAGTCCCATGAAATTTAGTTCAGAATTTATGGAGAGATTAAATTAATCTATAAAACAGCGATCAAACCACAATATGACTGATTCTATCTAACCCATAGTGTTCCGATTTTCTAATTATTTATTTAATTGTGATACACAGGAGACAGGAAAGAAAGGCTTTACTATTGATGGTGATGGTGATGGCAATTATGATGTCGAACCTCAGTTTCCTTTTCATGTACGTGAAAGCTCTCTTATGTAAGTCTTTTAGCAGTTATCTTAATTGTTAAGATATTTGAGAGTTTCATGTTTAATTCAGTTTGTTCGACCCATTTTTAAACCAACTGGAGATCTTGCTTTCTGACTAAATCTTGTAATTTATATGGAAAATTAAGTGCATTTGTAAATTGACAGCATGATTATACATATGAATCCCTTTCTGAATTGCTTTGTCAATACCAGAAACAAGAATATCTAGGATCCTGTTCTTATACTTTCTTTACCTTTTAAAAGATTACTGGGAAATTTGAATGTGCCTCATATTTTAACATATGTGAATGCCATTTTGATAGGAAAGCAAGCTGGTGCTGATATTTAACATGTAAGATCTGTCCGTGGTAACTGACTTCTGAAGCTCTTCTTAGAGCTTGCTACGGATTGAATGTGTCTCCTCAAAATTCATATGTTGAAACCTAATTCCCAATGTGATGGTGTTTGGAGATAGGGCCTTTCGGAGGTAATCAGGTCATGAGGATGAAACACTCATGATGGGCTTAGTGCCTTTATAAGAAGAGACACAAGAGAGCTTGCTTCTTCTTTCTGTCCTCTGTCATGTGAGGACACCGCAGGAAGACAACCGTTTGCAAACCAGGAAGAAGGCCATCACCAAACCTGATCCTGCTGGTACCCTGATCTCGGAGTTTCTAGGCTGTGTAACTGTGAGAAGTAATTTTCTATTTAAGCCACCAGTCTGTGATACTCCGTTATAGCAGCCCAAACTGATGAAGACAGATGTTTAAATTCTATTGTCTAAATAAATACCAGTTCCTCAAAGCCCTGTTATTTGAAGGATATCTAAAAAATCTAAAGGTATGAAATGAATATTGTTGAGAGTGGATGGGTAAGTTTGGATTTATTTATTTCCTTCCAACTGTTATTTGAAAAATTCCAAATTTCAAAATAGTAGCAAGAACAGTATAGTATAAACTATGTGTCTTTTGCCTAGATGCACTGATGGTTAATATTTTGCTACATTTGCACACTCCTGCTCTCCTTTTCTCTCTAGTGTGTGTATGGGTGTTTCTGTCTTTCTGTATGTTTATTTTCTGTTCCATTCAAGAGTTAGTTGATATTTTACCTCCAAATATTTCAGCATGTGTCTCATTCAGGAATTTTAACAGAGATGCAGTTATTATATATTAGATAGTTCATATTAAAATTTCTTCAGTTTTCAGATTCCAAAATAGCAAAAGATTTTAAAAGGGTGTGTATTACTTTGGAAATCTGAAAATCACTTTGAAAATACTGGAGTTTTGAAGAAGATTTATCATATAGAAAATCACGGCAAATTCTAAATGAATACCCTGGAGTATTTCTTCAAGAAGAAAACAGAAAAGCTTTACTGGATTATAAATACTTTTAACAGAAATCCAGGATCTCTACTATGGTTTTCCTGTTTATGTAAGAATTTTAACTGGAATTAACTGTATTAATAAGCATGAAGTAGGCATAACTCAATTAGATTAACTGGTGAAAAATAGGGGGAACTTGTTTAGTGATTTAGTGATTGCTATTGTAAATAGAAAGAACCATTATAATTTTTATTGAAAATAATACATGATAAACTTAAGTATAGAATAGTAGAAATTAAAAAGAAAAGTGTCATCTATAGTCAGTTGATTCAAAGATAATACCTGTTGACATTTCAGTGTATTTTCTTTCCATCATTTTGCCCATATTGTTTGCATGGTTATATTTGATCATATCATATATAGATTGTATTCTACTTAAAATTATAAAATTTTTTTCATTTTAGTACCGTATTTTTGCAAACATCGTTTTAAATGGCTACCTAATATTACAAGTAGTTGTGGCATAATTAAATATTTTTCTGTGGTTGAACAAAAGAATTCATTCATTGTAAGGATAAACAACTGCAGAAGTGGTAAAGTTACGATAAAGAGAGAATAAACCAAACTTTTTTCCTTGAAAGGATCTATCTTAATTTTTTTATCCTGGTAATTCATTACACTAAATGTTTTACTTATTTTTTCTCTTGCTTAATTTTTGGATAACATTTTAACTTATAATTATCAAATTACTTAAAATTTTTCATTAGATCTAGTCTAGAAAATTCAGTGCTTCATTGACTATTGGGAAAGATTATTCTCTGTATAGTTTCACTTTTATAAAGTACTTTTTAAAGTGAGAAAAGACATTAGCAGCAAATGAAAAAGAAATAAAACTGGTTGGCACACTCAAAATAAATTCAAAAATACTGAAGGAAATATTTAAAAAGTCTTTCTTTCATCCCCATCACTTTTCAGTTTCTTGCTAGAAGGCAACTTCTGTTACCAGGTTCTTGTATTTCTTTACAGAAATGTTTGGTACATATATAAGCACATGTGAATATACTATTAAAATTTGTATAGTAGACACCTCACAACATTAGGATGGCTACTGTCAGAAAAACAGAAATTAACAAGTGTTGGAGAGGATATAGAGAAACTGGAACTCTTGTGCACTATTAGTGGGCATGTGTTATTAATATATTAAATAAAATGGTACAGCCACTATGGTAAAGAGTATGTTAGTTCCTCAAAAAGCTAAATAGAGAATTTTCATAAGATCCAGCAATCCTAATTCTTGGTATATATCCAAAAGAAGTGAAAGTAGGATCTCAAAGAGATATTTGCATACCTGTGTTTATAGCAGTATTATTCACAATAGCCAGGGACAGGAAGTAAGCCATGTGTCCATCAGTGGGTGAACGGTTAAACAGAATGTGGTATATACATACAATGGAATATGATTCAACATTTAAAAGGAAGGAAATCCTGTCACATGCTACAACATGGGTGAACCTTGAGGATATTAAGCTTAATGAAATAAGCCAGTCATAAAAAGACATAATACTACTTACACGAGTAATTTAAACTAGTCAAATTCATAGAAATAGAAAGTCAAGGTTGGAAAAGGTCTCATTGCATCAGACGAATAAGCTTCTGCGCAATAAAGGAAACAATCAACAAAGTGAAGAAACAACCTGCAGAATGGGAGAAAATATTTACAAACTATACATCTGATGAGGAATTGATACCCAAAATATATAAGGAACTGAAACAACTCAGTTGCAAGAAAACAATGGGCAAAGGACCTGAATAGATATTTCTCAAAAAAAGACATACAAGTGGCCAGCATATCAATTCTCTGCTGTTTTTAAGAGCTTCCTCTTCAGTTTTTAGTAAGTTTTACTATGATGTACCTGAACATTTTTTTTATATTGTTTATCCTTCTTGGAGTCTGTTAATATATTGCTTCTTGAATCTATGGCTTGATGTCTAAGGTCAGTTTTGGGAAATTCTCAGCCATTGTGTCTTATAATGCTTCTGTTTCAATCTCTATCTCCTCTTCTTCTGGGACTTCAGTTATATCTATTAGAACTTTTCACTGTGTCTCATGTTCTGTGCTCATTGCCATATTTTCTAAACTTTTCTCTCTATGCTTTAGTTATAAGTTCTTCTGACTTACCATCTAGTTAACTGATTTTCACTCCAGTTCTCTCCAATCTGCTTGTGAACCCAATCCATTAAGTTCTTAATTTTAGTTGTTGTCTTTTTCTGTTCTAGAGTATATTGGTTGTTTTCTGTTGCTCTAACAGAATACTTGCGATTGGGCAGTTTATCAAGGAAAGAGATTTTATTTAGTTCATGATTCTGGAGGCTGGGAGATCCAAGATCAGGCAGCGAAGATCTGGTCAGCTTCTGGTGAGGGCCTCTGCTGCATCATAACATAGCAGAGAAGTGGAAGGGGAAACAGGCACGTGCAAAGAGACATAAACACAAGAGGCAGCCTCGCTTTATAGCAACCTGTTCACATGGTAACTTATCCCACAAAAGAACTCACTCCCACGAAAAAGCTATTAATCTCTTTCAGTGACCTAATCATCTCTTAAAGGCACCACCTTCCAGCACCACCACAGTGGGGACCAAACCTCAACATGAGTTTTTGTGGAAGCAAACAGTAGTATAGAGTTTTTATTTAGTGTCCTTCCAACTTTTTTATTGTGAAAGTTTTAAAAATGTGAAAGTTTCAAATTTTAAATTTTAAAGAAGACAACAGTCAATACGAGGTACATTGTTTAGCTAAACTTAATAGTTGAGTACATTTTGCCACATTTGCTTTCTGTATGTAAATCTTTTCTTCCCCTGATCATTTGAGAATAAATTGCAAATGTCATTACACTTCTTCCGTAAATACTTTGTATAACTTTTCTTCCCTAAATACTTCAGCATGTTTCCTAAGAACAAGGACTTCTACTACATAAGCATAATAATTATCACACCAAAGAATCTAATATGGATATAACACTTTATGTAATATAGAGTCCATATTCAGATTGTCCCAATAAAACCCTTTATAGCTTGCACACTGACAGTCAAAGATCGTCATATATTACATTTAGTTGTCATGTTACTTTGGTGTCCTTTAAATTAGAATAGTTTCCCAGCTCTTTCTTTGGTAGAGGTAGAGAGGCAGGGAAGTCTTCCATGTTGGCATTGACACTTTTAGGTTCTAGGCCAGTTGTTTGCTGAATGTTTAGTTTGGATTCATCTGATTGTTTCCCTATTAATTTTGGATTAAATACTTTTGGCAAGAATATATCATGATGACATGAAGTTAGTTTGCCTCACTGTTGGTGATATTAAATTGGATCATTTAAAGTGAAAATGGTTTTTAAAAATCATAATCTCAAAATTAATAATAATTCCTATATGTTAAATGATGTATCCAAGTATTTCTTTAAAATATAAAACTGGGCAAAAACTCAAGTCATTTTCTAGTACTAGAGTTTTTCAAAAGGTAGGTTTCATAAGTATTGTTCACATTTCATGCATGAGTCATGGACAATTCAACATGTGTCCATAAACAACTTTATTTTAGTTAGGGCCTTTTCCCTTTTGAATTTTGAAACCCTTGTTAGGCAAGGGTTCTTCAGTGGTAGCCAGTGTAAGTACTTTTATTAATATATACTGTAATTAATTCAAATTAGTGAATTTTGTTAATGGTTTAAACTAGCTGGATTTTGTTTGTTTACTTGTTTTTGTTATTTTTAAGAAAGACCAATTGCAGATCTGCTATGCTAGCTTAAATATATCCTCAAAAAAGGGCCATACATTTAAAAAAAAAAAACCCAAATGAAAATGGATATTTATGTTGGAAAGAATCTTCATAATTTTTTGTTAGTACTCTAATTTTTCTAGGTTTTCATAGGAATTCTTACAAAATACCTCTTAAACTATTTTGTCTGTAGGTAGATGCTCCATTTACTTCAAGAAATGCAAAACAATTGGAGTCAGTTTAACTGCTGAGTGATTAGAAATAATTCAAAATACATGGACTAAGAAAATTATAGAGGATCTAAATTGTTGAAAAACTCATTTGTCTCAGGCTCTTATATGAATGTAACACTTTAAAGAATAAGCCCATATGGTTTTTATAGAATTCAAGAAGATATTTAGGCCAGGCGCGGTGGCTCACGCCTGTAATCCTAGCACTCTGGGAGGCCGAGGCGAGTGGATCACTCAAGGTCAGGAGTTCGAGACCAGCCTGAGCAAGAGTGAGACCCCGTCTCTACTATAAATAGAAAGAAATTAATTGGCCAACTAAAAATATATGTAAAAAATTAGCCGGGCATGGTGGCACATGCCTGTAGTCCCAGCTA